>JAEANM010030322.1:0-10029 GCA_017656035.1 Myanophis thanlyinensis | reverse complement strand
TGTGTGTATGTGTGTGGGTACATACACACACCAACTTCCTTGAAAGTATCTAAGTAGAATACCACATTTAATTTCCTCAGAAAAAAAAAGCAAGATGTTTTAATAAAAATATTAAGAACACAAGCAGTGTTCTGCTGGATTTGAGCCATGGGCTTGCTAGCCCAGCAGTCTGTTTTCACTGTGGCCAGCCAACTACACAAAGCAACTTCACTGGTCTTTCAGCAGACAATTAGATTATCTTGTCATCTCAGCCAAGTAATGCTAGTGCTTTCATCTTCACAATTGAAATATAACAAGGATATTGAACATGAGAACACTACCAGGATTTTCCCAAGAGGTACCCCTCTCCACAGGTTGCATATATTCCTAAATGAAACATTAGCAACCCTTTTTTTATTGTACCTTTTGAGTAATATGGAAGAGGTTCTAAAAAGTAGGAGAAAATGTGTAGGGTGCAAAACCATCTCTGAAAATTCTTATTGTATTTAAAATGGAAGTAAACAAATTGCATATGGTTGCCATGATTTCCCCATGGGTTTAACATTGTTTCAATTCTTTATATTAAAATATTACATCTCACTGACAACTTCTGAAGAGGCTCTTGAGACCTTTTCCAGGAGCGGTTCTAGGTTTTGAGAGTAGTTTAGTTCCCCACCTCCAAAGAATGAAATATCAAACATTTTTAAATGATAATTTAGTTCTGTAAATGAAGCTGAAACAAAAGTATGCACAAATGTCTCATAACACGTTCACTGTAGTTAATTTTTAATGCAACTGGAATGCAAATGTTATATTATGGTAACATTACACTGTCAATATATACTTATGAATCACGAGCAAAAATAAACATGTTCTTATCTATATGTAACTAGAAAAGAATTATTAAAATATTAAAAGTGTGAAATAAATGTACTACATATTGTAAGAAATCATGGTGGGCTACAGAGATAGGAAGGCCTGGAAAAACTGAGAAAAAATTAGGCCCCAACAGATAAATTGTTGGTTTATTATATGAGTAAATGGGGATGTCTTTTAAATCTCATCTAACATCTACATCTTTAGTAGCATTAATTCATTAAAACAATTCACTATTTGGCAGTATATTATATTTTTGTCTTATATTCAATAGTTCTTACCTTCATTGAAACTCAGTGACCATTTTTGCATTCATTACTTTTGGCTTTTCAAGTTGTAAAGTGCTGTCCATTTAGGACAGCATGATAATTGAAAAGTGTTAATGATTCTGTAATAACGTTTGACATAAATCCACACTGAGTAGAAATCTTTGAAAGTTTTAATGTAAGATTTATTGACTGAGTGTACACTAGTTAATGTTGACTCTTAGCAACCATATAGTCAGACTTTCTTCAAAATTATCTGTCCCCAATTTGGCCCTTCAGGTCCTCTGATGGTATGCCAATTACTACTGCAACTGAATCCATCTACTTTGCTGTTAGTTGCCCTTGTCTTTCCTTGCACTTTTTCAAACATCAAGGCCTTTCCATAATCAATGAAGTGCATATTGATCTATTATCTATTGGTATTCTTTGACCTTTTCAATTAACCATGGTACAATAATGTATCTTGCTCTTTAGCTTTTTCTAAAACCAGCTTGAACATCTAGCATTTCGTTTTCTATGCAGTGTTCTGTGTTGGATGTTCCCAAGCATTATTGTGCTGGCATGTGAATTTAAAGTAATCCCAGGATTACGAACGCTCTTTCCTGCCAGGAAACCCTCTGCCATAATGAGGCAGCATAGTAGTACTTGAGGAATTTAAAATTATAAATAAATTTTAAAATTTATTTATCTATATAACTAATGGGAACTATATTATAGCAGCAGCAATGACTCAATGATTCTCATTCTAGATCAGTATGTGCTTACCTGTGCTTCTTTCCTATAGCCAAGCTGCCACCTCTGTGAATTATTCACTGCACAGAAAAGGCCAAAACATGGGGCATCAAAACTTGAGACACGCCATTCTGACTCCCAAGTAAGAAATCTAAGAGTCCCCCAACCCCACAGCATCTCCTAAGGATTTCAGGGGTTCTATACAAACTGTAACCTTAGGTTGTTCTAAATCCTTAGAAATTTTAAGCAGGTATCACTTCAACACACATTTTATTTGTATCTGTAGATTTGGAAGGAATCAATAGAATAGAATGACAGAGTTGGAAGGGACCTTGGATGTCTTCTAGTACAATGCCCTGCTCAGGCAGGAAATCCTATATATTTCAGACAAATGCTTGCCTAATCTCTTCTTTAAAACTTTCAGTGTTGGAGTATTCACAATTTCTGGAGGCAAGTTGTTCCACTGATAATTGTTCTAACTATCAAGAAATGTCTTTAGTTGTAGGTTGCTTTTCTCCTTGATTAGTGTCCATCCATTGCTTCTTGTCCTGCCTTCAGGTGCTTTGGAGAATAAATTGACTCCCTCTTCTTTGTGGCAGCCCCTCAAATATTGGAACACTGCTATCAGGTCACCCCTAGTCCTTCTTTTGATTTCATTAAACTAGACATATCCAATTCCAGCAATTGTTCTTTACATGTTTTAGCCTTCAGTCCATTAATCATCCTGGTTGCTCTTCTCTTTACTCTTTCTAGAGTCTCAACATCTTTTTTACATCATGGCTACTAAAATTGGATGCAGTATTCCAAGTGTGGTCTTACCAAGGCATTATAAATTGGCATTAACACTCCATGTGATCTCGATTCTATCCATCTGTTAATGTGGACTAGAATGGTGTTGGCTGTTTTTGGAAGTTGCAGCACACTGCTGGCTCATATTTAACTGATTGTCCATTAGGAGTCCAAGATCTCTCTCACAGTTACTATTATTGAGCAAGGTACTACATATACTGTACTTGTGGATTTAGTTTTTCTTGTCTAAATGTAGAACCTTACTTTTTTTACCAGTGAATTTAGTTTTGTTAGATAGTGCCCAATGTTTAAGTTTGCTGGCTTGATTCCTGCCAGCTTGGTTCTAAAAAATGGTTCTATCCCGTTTCATAGTACTTGTAAATTCCTGTGCAATACATCATTGTTGTTGAAAAGACAGGGTAAACGCTTCTGTCTCTCACTTTTTCTGCTTGTCTATAATGAACAATTACAGTTTCTTGTAGTTTTTGTTAACTCTTATGGCATTAACCTTTTGAGCTGACAAGGACAGTTGCATTTCAATTAGGTGACTATATAAATGGGATTCCTGCCACTGTTTCCCTCTCTACTCTGTGATTCAGGGCAGATTTAATTAAAAGAAGTAAGGTCTATTTGTATGGAAACAGCTTTTGAGTTATTACCACAATGCTACCACAATAAAAGGTGAAGGTAATTAAAAAAAAGGAAGGAAGGAATTATATTGCTTAATAGTCTTTGGGTTTCACAATAGCTCAAAGATGACCAAGTTGAAATGCATTTCTCTCATTCAGTCTCTAATTCAAAGAATTCTATATTTCTAATATATGAAAAAGGAAACTTTAGAAAGGGCAAGGATTATATAACAATTGTGCACAGCTTTGGTTTCTTGTCATATTAATTTAGCTTAGTTCTGTAACCTAATATGAGGGAACAAATTATACTGAATAGTTAGACTAAACACCCATCAAGTTGATATTTAATTGCTCCAAAGCAACTGGGAGGAATAATGTCATTGTTTATTTTATACATCTCAAGTAAAAAAAAAATCGAAAGATTAGAACCCAACCGATCCTTAAAGTAAACATCTCAAAACTATGACAGCAAACAGCGTTTCTCTATAGAGGAAAATGTATCTTTGAATATCAGAAACTGTGCATTCCATGAAGCTGTTTAAATTGCTTTTTATTTATTTTTCAAATTTTCAAAAATTGGGCCAATGCCACTTGGCCAATGACGCCGAGTGGCTTAACATAAAAAGAGAGGGAAGAAACACACTCAAAGAATGGGTCACAGGAAGAGAACCTCCACCAACTCTCTTTCCAACCATAGAGATAAAAACTGACAAAGGGACCCCTCCCAATCACCCTAATCAAAGGAATGTGGGGAGAAAGCATCATATTATTAGTGCTATTTTGAAGATCAGTACGGCAAAGTTCATGTACATCTCCAAGGGGATGCAAAAGACAGGTGCCATAATAGCCTTTCAACTCTTACTTACGGGATCCACAAGCAACATATATTTTTCCGGTCTTTGTAGCTTGAAACATTATAGTCGTTTTTTAGTGCTGGCTTTGCTCAGCACTTACATCTTATCTTTGACTAGAGCTAGTGATTATAATTCTTTCCTTCCTTCCTTCCTCCACTTAGTTTCTGAATTAATACATTTTCTGCACTGATATAATACATTAAATAATAAATGAATGAAACAGGTTTATCTGCATAATACAGTAAATTGTAAAAAAAAATCCCAAGTTATATTTAAAGAATCTTCACTTGTTTGTGCAAATGTATCCATAAAAAGCACCTTCATATAGGGATGAGTGCTAAAATCGTGTTAACTTGGTTTGAAGATCTGAACTCTTATTTTCATCTTGTTTGAAAACAGATAAATCTTTTTTGTGGGGTTTGTGCAGCATGAAGCTGATTAGCAATCTGTTCTTTCATCCGTGGAATCTTTCTTTGCCTCCCACTTTTTGGATTGAAGTAAGCTATTCTTTTTCAACACAATTATTAAAAAAAATAAGTATAGAAATAAAAATATAATAATACAAAGAAACAGCTCAGCGTTTGCAGGATGTCTCTCTTATCAAAGAGAAGATCAATTTTACTCCTACTTTTTTTTCTCCTAAGCCACAGTGTACAAAGTATAAGGAGAAAGTATAAGGTCATAGTATTAATAAAAACAGTCATGATCAAGCATAGTTGTATTTTAAAGTGGAATTCATGGATCCTGTGTTATTGCTTAGAACGTATCTACCTCTTTTCCCCACCTTACCATGCAATCCTGGTCAAAGATACCAGGAAAATAAAGATATTGATTGACAAACTACTGATGTTGCAATAATGTTGGTATGGTTGTCATTTCGTTCTTTTTTTTTTTTCCTCAGACCAACAAACCTTCCTTTCACAACAGCATGAGTATATAAAGGAAAATGTTTAAAATTTATTATATTTCCTTTTTTTTCACAATGAGCCAAAAGGTACAGAAATTCTGGCTTCTTTCTCATCCATAGCAGCATGGGATCGGATAACAGCAGAATATACATTTTGTATCTTCCTATGGGACTATTATAAAGACCACTAGTGAGTTCATGATGATTTCAGTTTTTCAAGCCACACTGAGTGGCAGGTCACTTGCAAACACACTGGAGAATTGGGAAGTGATAGTGTGAAAATGCATGAAAATGCCTAAAATCTTCTGTAAACCCAGCCATGCAGATAAAACAAAGTACAACTATTTCTAAGCCCAGAAGAAAGCAAACATGAAATATGGAACATTTCAATTATTTCTAACCCTGTCCCATTTTCTGCCAATACAAATCTTCACTGCAGTTACTTTCTTGTCAATAATCCATTTGTGCATTTTGAAATCTGTAAGGGAAAACTAGCAGGTGGCACAAAGGTAAAGAAACTACTTTGTTATTGTTTCTGGAAATAGAATCTATAGGGGTAGTGTTTTAAAGTTTACTCTCTTGTAACTGATGGCTGCTACTGTCTGCTCCTGTTTTTTGATCTGAAGCAGCCCTACAGATGGAATATCCAGGGAGATTGGGCACTGTTGGATGGATGGTACAAAGAAAGGTCAAACTTTCACAAATATCCCTTGGCCATCTTGGAATTAAAACAAATTCATGAGAATTTAGCAAATATTTTCTTCTAATTTTGAAGGAGGGGCAAAGAATCAAGGGCAATTTTAATCTGCTACCTACCAAATTAAACTGGTAAAAAGCAGTCTCGGGTTGAAGAACTCTAGATGTTTTGAACAAAAACCTCTTCACAAAGAATATACAATGACTAGTTGGGGATTATCGTTTTAAGCCAACATGTTTGGCAATTCCCCCAGCTAAGGAAAGCTGTCTTGAAATTCCTTCTACACAGCTCTAGTCAGAAGAAAGTGAGTGGCCGCTATGAGCCATTTAGTGCACAGGTAGTTGGCTACTGGGGGTCAGGCTTCATGGAATAAGATAGCAGCCTATGTAGCCTACTAGGCAAAACTGCCAACATGAAGCTTCTTAAAAGGATCTATGTCTGAGTCCTTTGTTTTGCAGCACTCTGTTATTGTGACACAAAGGATTTCAGTGAAAAGGAGACATGGGAACGACGAAATATTGATGCCTAATCAATTTTCTTCTCTCTCTTTTTTTTTTTGCAGAGATGATGCAAAAATCCACAGCTAGAAATCCAGGAGACACCTGTGTAGATTAAGAGTTTTGCAAGGAGTGAGTCACAGGAACCTGAAACATCTGAGGTTGCCATAAAGCTTGACATTACATGTTCAGACAAAAAAAAAAAACTAGTTACAAAAGGAGCTGGCACCTAAAGGTTTGCCTCAAGTACTTGCAGGATCCTGGGAAGGCCAGTTCTCCTACACTCCCAAGCTATTACAAATATAGTTCCTGAAAGAAAACTGCAATCAGAAGGCAACTGTATTATTTATGGTCAAAGCATAACATGCATGCTTCTGTAAACAGGGCCGACCACACTGCTGGTATCATGGAGATGATTATGAAACTGTTGGTTGTTTCCAAAGAATCTTGTCTTGTATGTTCTCTATAAAGAATGCTACTTTCTAATATATTAATTCAATATAGGACAGGCCTTAAGGTGGTTCTGCTCCCATCCCCACCATGCTTGATCAAATATAGGCAGTCCTTCATTTACGATCACAGCTGGGATCAGACTTTCCATTGCAAACAAAAGTTATTTGCATCACACCCAATTTTACTTCTTTTTTTTGCCACAGCTGTTAAGTAAAACACAGCAGTTGTTAGGTGAATTATATGGTCATTAAGGAAATCTTGTGTTCCCAAGAACCCCCCCCCCCACCTCCGGTTGTCTTTGTTTCTTTGAAGCCATCTGAGAAGGTTGCAAATGCCAGTTGACAAACGCTCAAATTTTGATCATGTGAACCTGGGGGTGCTGTGGCAGTCATAAGTGTGAGGACTGATTGTAAGTCACCTTTTTCAGTGCCGTTGTAACTTTGAACAGTCACTAAATGAATGGTTGCAAGTCAAAGACTACCCGTATTACATTATTTAGTCCAGATATACAAAAGTCAATTGTGGCTTCAGTGGGTTCTCTGTTGATCAAAATGGGTTTAAATATAATTCCAAAAAGCTACAGGGCAAGCCAATTTACAAATTGTGGATGCTTCACATTTCAATGTGGAATTAGTATACTGTAGTGCAGGCTCAGGAATTCTGGGAGTTGAAGTCCATGAGTCATGAAAGAGCCAAGGTTCCCGACCCCTGCTGTAGTGGATAAGGTGCTGGACTAGCAGGAAGTCTCAATTTTTCTCTACCCTCAGCCATGGAAGCTCATTGGATGAATTTGCACCAGTTTTTCACGAGTCAGCCCAACCAATCTTACATATTTGCTGTTGCTGCAGGGAAAATAGGAGGAAGCACTACAAATGCTGGCATTCAGCCTCTGAATGAAAGCCAATATAAAAACCAGTCACTCAATTAAACAAACAAACAAAACAAATTTATCTCTAGTTTTGAAGACTATGTCAAGCCTTGGGTAGCTTTAACCAGCCATAAACTACAAGGTTCCTAAATTCAGCTTTTGATGGAGACACCTTCCTTTTCACAGACAAACTCCCCAATTTTCCTGGATGTGTTTTACATCACCAAACCTGAAAAACAAGAAGCCAGTCCTGTCTGGACAGGATCTAAAGCAAGTATGTAGGATACAACCTGGAAGCAAATTAAGATTTCAGTTCAAAAGTTATTCCACTCTGAATTGCTATATTGAAAGGAAAATCCCAAGATTATTAGTAATATCAGAAAATAGGCTAGAGACTCCCTTTCTCAGGGCTGAGAACTGGCATGGTACAATATTTAAAGAAGAGTAAACTACAAATTCCTTGACTGAATTTTTATGCAGTCTTAGGTTCACTAGTTATTCAGAGGTGAAGTATGATTCCTTCTCCCTTATGCCTTTCTTATCTTAGGAATAATACTGGCCATTTGATAAGCTTGACACAAGATTCCTGAAAAAAATGTTTGTAATATACTTTGTGCTCTCTAAAGTGAAATGCAATTGCTAAATACTGGCAATGGACATGGAGATGAAAATATCATTTTTTTCTTGTACCTTGCAACCCAAAACACACAGATCTATACTATCAGTGCAACAAGTATGATTTTATACAGAATCACTGAAATAAACACACTTTAGTTTATCCGAATATATAAGAAACTGCATCTTACAAAAAATATTGATCTGAACAAAGCTTTCACATATTTCTATAATTCAAAGCAAATTATTGTGAATTATATTACATATAGTTTGTTCCTCTAAAAACAGAATCATATATAAACTTTATTGCCCTCCTTTCTAGCTTATATACTTCATTTTTAAATACAGTATTTAATTTGATTGTTTGAACCCTATAAAAGCCATAAGAATTAGCACATTGTTTTTCTAAACTGGCATGAATTTAGGTATTGGTGCCCCAAATTACAAAGACTCCTTTAACAGGCAGCCAAACAGTAAGAGACTATTTAAAAGTGGGGAAATGGCAATTAAAAGCACGAGGCAGCCTTCTCAGGGATAAGAATAGTCCTGCAACAGAATGCAGTTACAAACAGGAAAGAAGAGGAGATATAACAAATTGTAATGGAAAATTAATTACACAGATTAGCACAGATAAGGATGAGGCAGTATTCACCCAGGTCATGAAACTCATCTTGGGAGCATGTAGATGGGAGGAGATTATGAGATATATAAAGGTCGGAACAGACAAAAAGTGTTTGACACGCAGTTCCAACATGAGAGGGGCCTGATTATGAATTCTAGATATCTCTGAGATCAAAATTTAATCCAAAATGCTCCCAGATTTGCCTATCTTCTGAAATGTAATAACCTTTTACCTGTAGATCTTATGCAAAGGAAGGACTGCAGCACTTCAGCTAGCTAGGAAGGATTTCCTTTCCTGGAAGCTGGTGGAGATTCCTCCATTAGCAAATACAGAGATGAATAAGTCCATCTGTCTGCTTTGTGAAGCATGCTGAGATGTTTACAAACATTTCTGGTGCTGTTCTCTGTACTTCCAAAGAGAGGAACATTCAGGGAGAAGAGATACCTCAAAGACTTAACCCTAAGACGATTCACCACGTGTTTTGTTCACAGATTTTCTGCCACAATACATAATATTGTGTAATGGCTACTTAAGTCCAACCATATTTTAAGCATTTCATTAATAATAAATGTGGTAATTTTACATCTGGATTTTTAGCGAGAGGACTGTAATTCTTCCCTTTTCATGTATGTTCTATCTCCCTGAAGACTGAACAAAGATCCCATGACACAATCTAAGCTAATATCCCATTGTTGGAAGGGCTGGAGAAATGCATTAGAAGACTTTTCAAAGCGCTATATCCATTAAACTTTGCACCCTCAGGGGAAAAACTAAAAGCAAATCTGGAATAAAGTAAAGAGCATAAATTTAGCAAGAATAGGATTGCTGAACATACTTAGAGAGCTACAGCCCAAGGAGAATTTTTTTGTCATCTTAACTAAACATTAGATAGCCACAATAAGACAAATGAAAAATCAGTTTTATTGTTCTGTCCCACTGCTCAAGCTATTAAATAATCTTAACAAGACCACTGCCTAAGTGCTGCTGTGACATAATTAAACAGCAGGCTGTCTAGCTATAGAGAAATCGATAGAGACATTAGCATCATTTTTTTTTTCTACGTTGCTTTTATTCTTGCTTTGCCCACACAATTTTGAATGAATATTCTCTTGCATTCTATGCATTTAAATGTTACCACTTTTACTGAAATAAAAAACCCTTTAGTTTGTTACATAGTATTCACAAACAACTGTTCCAAAACAGTTTAAACAACTGTTTAACTGCATGAGAGATGGGGAAGATAGA
>JAEANM010030321.1:0-10029 GCA_017656035.1 Myanophis thanlyinensis | reverse complement strand
CTCCTCCTCCTCCTCCTTCTTCTTCTCCTCTTTTGTGAATAAAACTTAAGATCTTTTGGCTTTCTTTGCTCATTTGAAGAACTAGCCAGCTAATCAAGTTGTTACCTAACAGCTGAAATCTGAACCCATCTTCTGAAGAGAGGCAGTTCTGTGCAGACAGATATATTGATTTGTCTTGTTTATAAAGACAAAGGAAAGTGTGCATTCAAACTATTTGCTTAGAACCCCCCTTGAAGAAATTCAGAAAAATATGACAAATTGAAAAAGAAATTGTATTTTTGATAGTCTGTTTAGTTAGCTACTATACATAAACAATGTATCCATTATTAACATCTTTCATTCATTAAAATACAAGGATGCATAAACAATGTAAAAACCCTGAATCTCTTCAACATCATGTAAACTAAAAATCCACTGATAAATATCCACATAAAAGGCAGGAAACCAAATGAGAGGTAAGGAACTCTCTTCTTTTGTGTCCATTATTCACTCCCAAATCTTTGAGAGAACAGAGTTTATCTGTAGTTTAGAGGAGTATTTGAGCTACATATGGTGAATGAGTACTTGCTATAGCAGCCAGCAGTGGCAAGTCATTGGATTCAATCCTAGAAATAAAAATGAAGAAAGTGTTAATATTTAAGCTACATAAAGTTATTAAAACATTCCAATGAATTGGAACTGAGTAACGCTATATTTAAAAAAATAAGTCTTCTGTTCTTCATGCATTCACCTTCTTGAACATTGTGAGTGTAGTTTCTTTAAAAAATTACATTCACATTTTTATTGATCTGGGACTATAAATAATAAAGAAGTTATTCACATTTAAATGTTCTAAGGCAGGGGTCCCCAACCTCTGACCCATGATTGGTTGGGAACTGGGTCACGCTAATGGAAGGCATGCAAAACCATCCCCTGCCCCCTTCCTGTCCTTCCACTGCTGGTCTGAATAGCCGGAAGTGTTTCGGGACCTCTATTCCTAAGGATTTTCAAACAATACCATTGATGATCTCTGTACCAGTAACAGATTAGAGAAGACATACTGGGGGGAAATAGAAACCACATTGATCCTTTAAACCAGGAACAGACATGTTGGAGCCCACTCCCAGACCACTGGTTTTGTTTATGCTTCTGTTGCCAAATTATTGTTTTTAATGTGCTTGGGAATTAAACTCACAGGCAGTGACCACAATAACTGTGCTCAATTAACTTATTACACTTTTAATTAAATTAAAAAATAAATCAAGTTTAGGATTTATGTATGGAGGAAGACTTCATGTTGATGAGACAAAATAATATTGTTGTGGCCCAATACCGGGCTAATGTCGTTTAGTTTTAATCTTATTTATATTACACATTTTTTTACACATGCTATACTTTTATGATCTATTTTATATGCTCAGTGTTGAAGATTATATGTCTACAATTTGAAAATGCTTCTGACATGAATAAAGCTCTTATACTGGCACCAGTCACTTTTTATGTTGGTGGTTGAGGTGACCTTCTGGGACACTATTTAGAGGTCAAGTAAGTATTGGGTTTCCAAGAAAGAACTGATGGCAATTAAACATCGCTGTGGGGAGTTCCATAAGTGGGAAAGGCATTGTAGTGGAATTGCCAGGCAGTTCTGGCTGATGAAAATCACTTTAGAGGAATCCCCTATTTGTGCTCTGAAAGAGCTGCTCCGGGTGAGGAGACCACAGGAGTTCAACTACCTGTGGTCAATAGCAAGTTGAGCAGCTTGGGAGTTGAGGGATTTACAACTGCTGTGCAGGCTTAATGGAATTTGATTGACAGAAGTCTTTCTTAAACACCTTTAAATTTAATTACTTTATAACCTAAGAAAAATATTCCAAACAGCAGTGAAAATAAAAGACTTGTGGTGAATGCATTTTTTTTTTGAGAAAAAGAAGAGAGGGGAAAAGTTATCTTAAATAATTTTAACTTAAAAGCAAAAAGCTTAGCAAAACTGTGATCCAAGAAAATTTTAAAGAGATAAAGGGGACATGATGTAAAAAAACCCAATAACCCAGAAGAAATAACTTTTTCTGGTGAAAATGCCTTTGAAAACAGCAATAACAATTAGCCCAACAGACTGGACCTTTGTGGGAATGCTGACATAAAGGATTAATGGATAGTACAAGTAGTCCTCAACTTATGACCACAATTGGAACCGGATTTTTGGTCACTGAACAAAGCTGGCATCAGACAACCACGTGACCGCTTTGCTAAATGCCTGCAATCCCATCTCTCCCAGCTGCAGTCATTGAATGAGTCCATGAGTCATTAAAGGAGGCGGAGTAAAAGAGCTCCGTGCTAAAAAAAGGAAGGCAGCTCTCTTCTGTGTGCAGAAGAGCCTCTTGTGGTGGGAATGAAGCTTAGACTTTTGGAATTCAAACTTTGTTTCTGCAGCCCCTTGGAGGAGTTTCCCTTGTCTGTGCGTGGAAGGGAACATGTGCATTGGGCGAGAGAAACAAAACTCAGACCTTCACAATCTCTGCTTCATTTCTGCAGCCCAATGCAGGAATTCCTCTGCTCTTCGTGTGCAGCAGGACATTCAGGTGCTTGGCTGAAAAAAACAAGCATGGATTCTGAAGATCTTCTTTTCTGTAGCCTGACAAAGGACTTCTGCCACCACCAGCATACATGGAAGGGAAGGGAAATTCTTAGCAGGTGGTCAGCAGTTTGAAATCTTCCTTGCCAGGAGGAAATCCTGAAGATCAATTCTCCACCCTCTATTGCCGTGATGGCGAACCTATGGCACAGGTGCCACAGGTGGCACGCATAGCTATCTTGCTGGGTACACAAGCTGCTGGTCAATTTACCTCCAACTGAGCATCACATGCAATTACACATGTACGCATGCATGATTGCAGAGACCCAGCTGGTCTTTGAGCCTCCGCTGTGCATGCGCATGATTGCAGCAGGAAATCCAGCTAGTCTTCAGAGCTTTCCTGCACATGCACACGTGATTGCTTATGTGTGTGTGAGTGCCTGCATGCAGCACACATGCAATGCACATGCAAAAGCTGCATGCATGCGCACATGGTGCAGTTGCACATGCAGCGCACTTGGAGGAGCTGCACACAAGTGCAGATGGCACGCACAAAGCATGTACTTTTTGGCATTCGGTAAGTAAAAGGTTTGCCACCGCTGCTCTATTGCATTGAAAATATCTTGTTAGTAACCATGATTTAAATTATTCCTCCAAGATGCTCTTAGGGCAGTGAAAAGGACATCCTCCCCTTTTTAATTTTAACTATTCAGAAATAAAAATGTAGCAATTATTATTTCAGGTCAGGAATATAAATGCTATCTGATGAATGTTACACTACACTTACATCTCCTGACATGCTTAAAACAAGATATCCTGATCTCCAATGCAGAAATAATTGAAATTGATACATTTCCCCTTCTCAATCCATTTTTAAATTTATATATTTTAATTGGTTAGACCTACTGCCTTTCATGAACAGTATTGACTGATATGCGTATTACAAATAATGGGACCCCTCCAGTGGTCATGAGCTTTCAGATTAACAGTCTGTAATCTAATTATTTGGTTTTCTGATATTTTGCCAACAATTGTGGCTGGAATCTTCAGAGCTGTTCTGCAGTGGACTTGTTGGCAATTCACAGGCAACTCCTTCCTCAAGGAGTATTCTACATATGAAGAGTGTCCTTGAGAGCATTTGTCTTTTAAAATTTCATTTTGTTCAGAAAGTAAAGGAGGACTAGAAATTCCATTTAATATAACAGCTCAGTTTGATTTATAGATGGTCAATACAACACACACACACACACACTATAATACACCTTTCACGGAAAACCTGACGCAAGATAAAAACCATGTATCTTGAATATTGAGTGAAAGATGAATAAAAAGAATAGCCTTAGGTTTTAACTTTAGCAGTACTCACCCCAATACCACTCCAAGCTCTTTCACATGAACTCTTGTTTGTCCTCGCAAATATTTAGATAGCATTGTGCTTTTATGGTACATTTCCTGTAGGCGATCCTCAAGGTGCATTATACACTGTAAGTGGAAGGAGAAAACCAGAGAGATAAAATCAAAGAGTTTATAATAGATAAAATGTGCAACTTATAAATGTAAAAAAAATACTTTGTTGAGGCCACACTAAAGTTCAGTATTTTATTGATTTAGAGCACAGATGGGTATCAAATTTGCAGTATCACATTGCTATCACGTGACGTTTCACTGTGTTTTTCCCCTTCATGGAGCTGGGGTGGGCATGGCCTGCACATGATACATCCTGCCCATGGACCGCCAGTTTGAAATCAAGACTAATCAAGCACTGCCTAAGCCACCTGAGACTATGTCCACTCACATGCCCCAACATATAAGCCTCTTTTTATTCAATCTTGTCATCTAATAGGACCCAGGCGGGTGTGCTTTTTCAGTGATTGGCCCATTGTCTGGAATGATATCTCCCCTGTTCTCCTCCCACCGCCAAACACATACAATAGGCCCCAATACTTCTAGCCTTTAGGAAAGTCATTAAGACTGCCTCTTCCCCCAAGCATTCAGGGCCAATTGAATGAGAGTTCCCTCCTTTTGGTTGTTAAGGGCTTGCCACCATTTTATCTTTATATACTGTAATGGCTTATTGGTACATAGTGTGTTTTTTCTTTTTGTGATCCATTGTTTGTTTTTTCATGCTTGATGCAGTCCAGAGACACATTGCGATGGATGGATGGATGAATTTGACACAATGTAAGTGGGTGAAACTATTTTCCTTTTATTTGGTAGCTTATATGATCTAAAAGATGTGGCCACCATCGGGCAGATTAGAAAAACAGGGTTAGAGTCATAAAACTTCCTGAACAGTTATCGGTTCTTCACAATTGCCAAGGTGAACCTTTAGATTAATATCGTTCACATGTAGGAAAAGAAAGCATTAGTCACCACAGGGCCTCATCTAAGTCTGAAAATCAATGCAGAAATACATGCAGTTCAGAAACCTGAAGCACATCTTATCTTTCCTCTTTATCTATATTTATTATACACATGTGCTTGTAAATGAGTACTTACAAAGTCAGCAGAAAGATTAAGCTTGTAAAGTTGTAAAACAGACTGCAATAAAGATGATACTAGGCTGGAGACGAGGACATCTTTGCCTAGTTTTATATTGTCAGTCATCTTTTTCTGGCTAGTAGCCACCTGAACAGTCCATTTATCAGTATCTGCTATAATATAAACAGCTTCTGCTATGGATTCATCTAGTACAGGATGCTGAAAAAAACACATAACAAAACGAAGTGAAGCACGAAATTTTATTTGTGTGTTTAGATTTATGTGGCTGCCATCTTATGTCAAAATCTGGGTGGCTTCCATTTTCAGAAAAATGCTCTGTATTAAGGGTCATTTTGAATTCAAATTTAAGAATAAAACATGCATTCTATCTAGCATAATAAACATTTGGCATCCTGCAAATATACTTAAATTAGTCAGCTGTTATCTACTATTTCTGGAAAGAATATGCTCACAGCCAAATGCAGTGATAAGCTTGAGAGTAATTTATTCAATCATAAACCTCTATTGCCTAATAATAGATTAATATAGGGAGAAATATGCTTTTAAAATGATCTTTCAAATGTATTTTGTGTTAGAACGTTTACTTGTTTCAGTGCACAGATTAGATGTAGATACAATCGGGGCCCTCTGTTTAACTACACAGGGCTGGAAATCTGTATGGATATGTAGTGACTTCTGGACCAGGACAAAGAGGGTAAATGCAGAACATATAGCTACACAGATTAGAAAGGGGCACAATTGAAAGCTTTCTAGACAAAAAAGGAATTTTTCCTTTTTCTTTTAGAAAAGCGAAGGGTAGAAAAGTGAGGGAGAAGAAAACTACGTAGTTTCATTACTATAAACCAGTCTCAACAATATTAGTCTAGATTACACTTGGACTTTGAGTAATTCACATTCTGATTCAGTTAGATTACATCTCAATTATTTTTAAACTAAACTGGTCATTCTATAAGCTGCAGACTTTAAAAATCAAGTTTGCATTATAAAGGGAATCAGTGGTGTCTTTCTTCATTTGCCCCAGTTCAATGTATTTCTAGGCACAGAGACAGTTGTTCCGGGCCCAAAGACGTTTGGAATCAGGATTAACAGCTTTCTTGATATTTACAGTACTTTCCTATAGAATTTTGTAATATTCTGCAAATATATTCTGCAATATAACACTTAATGGGACTGAATTAATATGACTTAACATGACTTAATATAACTGACAGGGAAAATTTTGGAATCTGAAGGAGGCCAATCTTCGTTATTTGTTGCCAGTTATAAGGAAGATAATTTTGCAAGGCCACAAAGAAAGGCCTGAAGATAAGCAACTTTACTAGTATGTTCCCAGCCTAAAAATATACTTCCTTTCTCACAGACGAACATTTGATATTGACTATGATTGATAAAAGTCACTTGCAGGACCGTTCTGTATCAGGTGGTTGAATAATTTGATTGAATAATTTAATACATATTTTATTTATTCATGCATGAAATTTATAGGCTGCTCAATACATCACAACTCTGGTGGTTTACAATACAAAATGACACAAACAACAACATACATAACCTTAAAAAAACCCACCACCATTTAGTAGACCCTAAACAGAGTGGATCTGCAACCCACTCTAATCCATGGTCTGAAGGAACCAATCAGGCTTTAAGGAACCGTTTAAATAAGATCAGGAGAGCCATAAAAATCTCATGAGAAATGATGTTCCAGAGTCAAGTGTCTTGACAAAGCAGGTACACTTCCTGTGCCCCAGCAGATGCTGAGGTTGGATTAAGCCGGTTCGGCCCAGTTCAGCCAAACTGATTGTTAACTTTGTGTGCAGTTTGGAGAACTGGATGATCCCATCACTGGCTTGCTCTGCTCCTTGGGCCTCCCCTCCCAGGCACTCCTAGCAGAGTGGCCAGCGTGAGGGAAGGAGACTGCTTTTTCTCTTTCCCTGCTCCTCTCATCTGTCCCTCATGCCAGCCTCCCCATTGCAGTGCAGTGCCCAGGATCCACTCTGATAGTGTGTGTGTGGGGTGGGTGGGTGGGGAATGGAATAGCCAGTTTTAGGGAAGGGAGTAAGGGAAGGTTTTTCGGCACAGGAGCATCGCTCGGGCACTCATCTCCACCTGTCTGTGGCAGAGGAACTTCTCCCTCACTGGATGTTAAACAAGAGAAAGCAGCTGGAGCAGTGTGGTGGGGAAGCCTTGTACAAAAACGCAGGGCTGGGGAGGCAAGTTGGAGATGGAACAGGGGTGGCCAGGGAGGTCTCTCTCTCGCCGATCATCAGTTTATTGGGGAGATGAAAGGGGCAAGAAGAGGGACGTAGAAGGGAGCGGGGCGGCTGGTCTCCTTTTTCGCAGTTGGAAGCAGCCACGATCTGCTTCCTCCTCTGCATCCACATTCTGCCTACATTGCAACACCTGGGGGAGCTCAAGAGAGTTTGGGTGTACCCCAGAGCACAAAATTGATTAGTTATTTGCGCAAAAGGGGGGAGGAAGAGCACACGGGAAGTGGACCTACTAATGCGCGACCCCCAAAGCAGCCAGATTGCAGGGCGGTGCAGCCCTGTAAGCCAAAAGTGCTGGTTTCCCAACTTGTTTGAGCTTAGGCTAACATGCGAATAGAGGCGCAAGCCGGACTGGCTGCATATCAGCCTGACTGCAGTTAGGAATCCAGTTAGGGCTAGCTCTCAGTCCCCAATGGGGCACTCTCCAGTGGTGTCATTTTAACTTCTCAGGCCAGGCAAGGAATGGTTGGGAGGGAAGGGGCCAGTGTGGTGAGAGGCTGGGCGAAGCGAGACGTGAGTGACATTGAGTTGACCACACCCACCCAGTCACATGACCACCCAGCCATGCCTACCCAGCTGGTCATTAGGGCAGAGATCTGGTTGTTAAACTATATGAATCCCACCACTGAGCAGATGACCCTGTTTAATCAAGGAAACCTGGATCATGCCAACTATATCAAAAGGTACCGCATGGATAAGACAGCAGCTTAAGACAGCAGCCCCTCAAAAAACAAGGCTCACTTCATGAAGGATTTTAAGGTGATAATCAGTACCTTGAATTGTGTTAATTGAATTGAACCAGTACTTCAAAAAGCAGAAGTGTTACATGAGCATACCATGGTATAGTTATAATTGCCTATGCTTGCTGCATTCCAAACTGCTACAGCTTCTGTGGGATCTTTAAGCCTTACACAGAGTGAATTGTAAGATATACGATAAGATTTACAAATAATGAAATGACTGCAAGAAAACAATCAAGTTCAGAGAGCATCAAGGACTCCTGAATTATAAGAATCCCAATATGATGTAATTAGAATATAACTATTCTTCTATCTACAAATAGCAAAATTTACAATGGAATGTTACTAATGAAACAAAACCAGTAAGTTTTCCTTTCATGTTCAAAACATTATTATTAAAGCTTTGCACAGAAATGGACAGACTTACATTTATGGTGTGACTCAACTCAGTGGATAAATGTTGCTTAAGTTGTTCATCAGAACTTATTCCATGCAGCACTAGATCAGGCATATAAGAGGTACAATAGCCCCCAAGAAGTGACCTTCCAAAATGTATCATGCTTTGAGTGCTAACTGTGCAAAATCTGAAAATCAAGAATTTACTGTTTACCAAACACATCTCAGGGACTTACAAAAAATAATCAGTATGTGCAGTTAGATTGGCAAGACTGTAACATGATCTGAATGGATGACATTATGATCTGCTTTGCTTTTCAAGATTACAGCTAGAGAACAATGAAAAAAATACTGTTCACTCCGATATATAAATGAAAGTTATTTAGCCTGCAAACATCTATAACATATTACTGAATCTTTCTCACAGAAAACTGAACACAATTTAATAGACAATTTAATTTTATATTCTAATGACCAAAACAATCTCCAAAGTTCAGACAGATCCACCCTACATGGATCACTGTAATTATAAACAGTAAATCTGTGTATATACCACAGTAAGTAATTCCATTGTAGAATTATATCTGATCATAGAAATAAATTCAAAGATCTGTATCTTTCATGTGAGAACACGGCCCCTTGCTAATTACCTGAAAGATTCATCCTCTGCTATCTTCTTTTCAGAAGAAGCAAATGATTTACTTAATACAATTAGACAAATTTCACACAATGCATAATGCATCCCATTACAATTACATATTTTAAAATATATTTCAGTTTATGAGTTAGTAACAGTACAATTTCTCTATCTGCCTTCACAGCCTATTAAGTAGGACATAAATCCAGGAAACATATCCCCATTTTTATAGTGAAAAATTTTAACTGGATCATTTGAGAGCATTAACAAAAATGTAATATAAAAACATCTATTTGAAATATATTTAGGAAAGGTCTTAACACTTCCCCCAGCCAGCCAGCCAGCCAGGCAGCCACACACACAAACATACACAATTACAAACATACCGACTTATCTTTTTTTTTTTTTTCCTTTTGGTCAAACAAGCAAATCTTACATATATGGTATACAGGTATTCTTCAACTTACAACAGTTTGTTTAATGACCATTTGAAGTTACAAATGTGATCCCCTTTGGTGATCTTCTGGCAAGCAAAGTCAATGGGGAAGCCAGATTCATTGAATAACCATTTTACTAATTTAACAGCTGCAGTGATCCGTTTAAAAAAATGAATGCAAGAGAAGTCATAAAATGAGGCAAAACTCATTTACCATGTCTCAATTTACAACTAAAAATTTGGGCCAAATTGTGGGTCATAAATCGAGGACCACCTGTAACAATAATTTAAAACTATTTTTAAATTACTCAATAATTATTATTTTAATAACAAAAATAAGTAATCCTGAGTGTGTATCAGTAAACTACATATACTTCCTAATAATCTGATGTGGAAATAATTATGCTGGCTTACAAAGCCTTTCTGGATTAGACATATTAGTTTGGGCTGATTATGATTGTGATTATTATTATTATTATTTATTAAATTTATATACCGCC
>JAEANM010030320.1:0-10029 GCA_017656035.1 Myanophis thanlyinensis | reverse complement strand
TCTTTCATGACTCATGGACTTCAACTCCCAGAATTCCTGAGCCAGCTGGCTCAGGAATTCTGGGAGTTGAAGTCCAAGAGTCATGAAAGAGCCAAGGTTCCCCACCCCTGCGCTAGCGCTTTTCTTGGTCAAACTAAGAAGTTATTTATGTTTTACCGACACCTAAAATAATTAAAAATGATTATTAAAGCCCAAAAAAATAAATGAACTATAACTACTTACCAAACGTTTGGAATCTTCATTATATCTATAGAAAAACAGAAGCTGGCGAACTAAGAGAGTCAGGTTTGCCCCAGTGGCAGAGCAGCTACTTCCTCCAGATTGTGCTAAATTAGCATAGCGATCGAATTCACTCCTCTGAATAGCACACTTAAAATTGAAAAATAAATGTAAAGCAAATGAAATCCGTCAGTCATTAATTATACAGGCAACATCTCAACAACTGCAAACTTCATTTACAGATTATTAAATTATTATTAATATAAGAATGTAGTTTTCCATATTATGTGTTTTTCATGCCTTTAGCTTCAATGCTATGTGTAAGCGTTCCAATAAAAGTTTGGGGATATTTGGATAACAGCATCAGACATAAATAATCTGCAATAACTGCATATCATTATTGTCATTTAATCAATCCTAGAATGGACACAATTCATCCAAATCCCATACACAAGCATAAAAGCTGCCTATGTATTAAAGGAGACAATCATAGCTCATTTTATGTCAAAAAAAAAACTAATAATAAAATCAATGCATGGAAAACTACAATAAAAACACCAATGCAATCCTAGGTTGCATTAACAGAGGGATAAAACCAAAACCACTTTATAATGCCTTGGTAAGATCACAATTGCATCCAGTTTTGATTACAATATATATGTTGAGACCCAGGAAAAAGTACAGAGAGCAGAATGATTATGGGGCTGGAGGCTAAAACATATGAAGAATGGTTGCAGGAATTGGGTTGCCTAATCTAGTGAACAAAGAAGGATTAGAAGTGACATGATAGCAGTGTTCAATAATTGAGGGCTTCCCCAAATAAGAGGGGGGGGGGCAACCTATTTTCCAAAGTACAAGAACACAAAACAAGAAGCTATGATTGGAAATTAATCAAGAGAAGCAATCTAAAACTGAGAAATTTCATGACAGTGAGAAAAATGAATCAGTGGAATGGTTTGTGGGTTGTGAGTGTTCCATCACTGTAGGCTTTTTAAAAGAGACTGGACAATCATGAAATTATACAGGGTCTCCTACTTGAGCAGGGGCTTGGATTGGAAGACTCCAATTCTCTTATTCTTTTATGCCAGAACAATCTTTGTATATATCCATCATAGCACATTGAAACAAAACAGAAATGTTGCAGGATCCAATCTAGGTCGGTCCCTAGGACCAGAGGTTTAGTCTTCTCAGCTTTTGGAGCTATGCTGGAGCCATCCTCAGGGAACTATTCTCTACCATTCTGATAGATACATTCTGATTCTTCAATGCAGTAGAGAGAAGTTCTGGTAAAACTTCTTATTGGAGCATGTCAGGCTTGTGTTCTACCAGAATGTGGTACATGTTAGGGCATTTCAGGTACACACACATTCTGGTAGAATACGAGTCTGACATGTCCCAACATGAGCCTGAAAGCTCAGAAGACTAAACCTCTGGTCCCAGTGACCGATCCAGATTGGATCCTGCAACATTATCCTGGGACACATGTATTTGCCTTCATTCACAACAGAAATGTTTTTGTATACCAATAAGTCATCTACAATATTTCCAAAACTTAACTGCAATATATAATGCATAAGTCTAGATTCTACATCCTGTACAGAATCCTCATGGATGAAAAAGACCATCTATTTTTGAAAAAGAGTAATGGAAATTGGATAAAAGCTACTGTACTCTCTCCTTCTAATTTATTAATATAATAAATTATCTATAATTATATTAAATATTATAATTATATAAATTGAGTTTTAATTTAATTCTGACCTGCCCAAAGATTGACTGCATGATTTGGAAAAAAAGTCCAGTATTAACAGGTAGAATGGTAGAATAATGACTGTGAGAACTATTAATGTCTTTTTAATGTTACTGATTATAATATAATCTAATGCACAATATCAAAAATACTCAAAGAAATGAAAAAAGCCTACTTGGCGTTTTCTGTCCCTGTATCCCCGAACAAAGGACTGTATAATGACTGCATTTTTCAGTCTTCTCCTTTCTTCCTAAGGAGGTAAGTCAAAAGTCAATAAAAAATGATGCACTAAAGTTCAACAATTCAAAATGGCAACAATTGAGTGCTCACTACAATAACAAATACTCAAAACATCCTTAGTTAATTTTCTATTAGTATAAAGAGAAGTCTCTCACTTTCAGAAACATTGATTCATTATATTTTTATACAGCTTATTAAGTTAGTTCACAAAGAAATTACCCTCTTCCAATAAAAAAGCAAGCTATGTTTTCAGATATTTACTCTGATATCACCTGTCTCTGAGACTGACAGTTCTTAACTATCTTAACTTAATCAGGCTACTCCCATGCTAGAAACTGGGAGACACCTGAGTTATATGAAAGCTGACTGGGTGACTTTTGGCCAGTCCTTTTCTCTCAGACCAAACCCACCTCACAGAGTTGCTGTTGTGAGGAAAATAGGAGAAAGGAGTATTAAATATGTTCACTGACTAATAAAGGCAGAATATTAATAATAAATATATATTTATTAATATTAAATATTAAATAAAATTCATATTAAATAAATGAGTTGGAATGTCACATAATCACATAATTAAATGAGCTAGAATGTTGCTATTTTTAATTCAAGAGGATTCCAACATGGGAAAAACTGAAATCCCGGTAAGAATCTCATTATTCTATAACCCAAATATTCAATTATCATTTGATCTATTATTTATTACACCATTAACTTCAGATGAAAAAAGACAAGTGAGACAAGACAGACCACAGTAACTGTGATTAATTTGAACTATTAAAAATATAAAAATAGAAAAATATCAGCTTCAAAAACAACTGATTTTTCCAGTTTATATTTAGACGAAACGCAAGACAATACAAGTTATGCTGTATATATGTAATTTATTAATTCAAGACCCTAATAAAAGTAGTCCTCAACTTACCATCACAATTGAGCCCAAAATTTATGTTGCTAAGCAGTTAATTTTGTCCAATTTTACAACCTTTCTTGCCATAGTTAAGGGAATCACTGCAGCTGTTATATGAATCATGTGATCATTAAGCGAATCTTATTTCCACCACAGACTTGGAGTCAACTAGGAGAGGTACAAACGTGATCACATGATTCAGGACAGTTGCCCTATGGGGATGCTATAATGGTCATAAGTGTGAAAAATCATCAGAAGTCACTTTTTTCAGTGCTGTTGTAACTTCAAACTATCATTAAATGAATGGTTGTAAATCGAGGACCATCTATATACACAATATTTCATGTTTGAGGTCACTACTGCAATATTCTTATCTTCATTTGTGTTTATTTTTATTCTCACTAGGCTGTCATTTTTTACTTTACAAACTTTGCACCATTTAAAGACATGTTTACTTTTATTCATTCGTTCTATTCCTATAACTGCCCAATTCAACAAAATGACTCTGGGTGGTTTACACTTCTAAACCTATGAAACAAAATGACTTTCTAATGTTATAATTTTAACAAGGTATATCTCTTTAATTTTTATCTAGCAGCACACATATTCATCTACCAGCTCCTTTTTATTGTATTTTATTTACATCATACCTCTCGTTTTCGTCTCTCCTCCTGTGTACGATGCAAAAGAGATGCCTTTTCTTCCTGGAAAAGAACAAATATGATGTTTATCTAAACCAATTCACTGAATTTTTATATAAATACCTTTCTACAAGCTGTATGTCTGTATATGTATATTTTCCCAACCCACAAAAAAGATTACAATCATTACAGTCTTTGTTAAACCAATTGTACCAATAATTTCACCTGAGTGAAAAACTATATTTGCACTTTATATCACACAGTTTTTGCAATTACAGTAACTGTCTATTGCAGGTGTCCCCAATCTTTCCAGCTTGGCAGCCCAGTCCAGTGGGGGCCTGGGAATGGCAAGTGCACATACATGCGAGTGCACAGCTCCATTTGTGCGAGTGGCAGGTGCACACACTCTCCATTCACACAAATGGAGCATCGCACACAAGCAGCAGGCACTTGAACTCATGTGCGAAGCATCATTCACAGGCAGTGGGCGCTTGTATTTGCACGTGAAGCTCCATTTGAATGTGCGGCTTCGCACACGAACACAAGTGCCCTCCTCTCACAAGAATGGACTTTCGCATACGCACGCTTGTTCAACTCTCCTATGGCCCAGTTTTGACTAGGCCATGGCCCAGTAATGGGCCGCATCCCTGGAGCTGGGAACCTCTAATCTGTTGCATTGACTTTAGAAGGCATCTTCTGAAAATATAAATGCTTGCTCTCCCAGTAGAGAGAACTAGGTTCACCAAGTCCTCTTCAATAAAGGAAGAATTTTTATTCCTGCAAAGTATGTGTTTATAGAGAAAAAATTCAGCATCAAATTATCATTTCTCTGCTCAACACATGGACAATCTAAGCTTGTGGGGTTCTATTCAATACAATTCTGAACTCAAGTCAGTCTTCTCTGCTGAAATTTATAATCATTCTAGTTTTTATTATAGGAAAAAGACACAGAAAATATTTCATGGTTTTAAAAATCTAGACCAAATGTATTTGGGATGCTACAATGTTAAGACACATTCGAAATACTAATCAAAATTTCAAAGAACAAAAGGGGGGAATTGGCTGTACTATTTATTATTTGATAAGACTCAGTAGAAACTGTTTTATCAACAAGGGATGATCGGTACAATTTGTTTAGTCTTCTAAGCAACCTATATGCACTTTTGATATTAATCAGAAACTGATAAACCCCTGGGAATGTGGTGAAACTGAAATCTTTATTTCTCTCTAGGAAAAAGGTGCTACAGTATTATACGTGTGCATAAAAGACCGCCTCTATCCCCTATCTCCTCCACCTCTGCCACTAGCAGTCCACAGAGCCAGAAAGATTAGAGGCCGCTGCTTTAACCAATTTTTGTAGTTATTGTATTGTCTTGAGTTCCAAATGGAATTAGTCCTTAACCCACTTTCACAAATAACAAACCCAAAGAAAAACTGTTATAGATACTGCAGGAAGCCTTAAGCCACTCACAGCAAGTATAAGTCCTATGTGTCCTGCTGGCAAATCTGCACTCTTAATATACCATGGGAACATTGCCACTACCAACTGAATAGCAGAGAAAGACTTCATTTAAAAAGTACCTTCTGTGTCACATTATATTACAGTATCATCATTCCATACATCTTGATATTGATCTCAGCCACACCAAAATATTATGACATGTTTTAGGAAGAACAGTATCAATGTTAGCTTGTTTCCTATCCTACAATGGTTATGGTCACTTCATTATTTCCAAGCAAATTGAAATACAGGTAGTCCTCAACTTATAACAGTTCATTTAGTCTGCTATAAGCATTTAAAAAATGACTTGTGACCATTTTTTCACACAACTATTGTGGCATTCCTATGATCAGGTGATCAAAATTCAAACACTTGGCAACTGGTTCATATTTATGAGTGTTGCAGTTTCTCGGGGTCATATGACCACTTTTTCCAACCTTCTGAAAAGCAAAGGAAATGGAGAAGCCAGATTCACTTTACAACCAGGTTACAACTTAACAACTGAGGAAGGCACAGCTTCCACCACACATCCTCACAACCTTCTACATAGGGACTATCTAGAACACCCTGAGCAGCTGCATCACCACCTGGTTTGGGAATTGCACCGTTTCGGATCGCAAGACCCTACAGCGAATAGTGAGGACGGCGGAGAAAAGATCATCGGGGTTGTTCTTCCCTGTGGCATGGACATTTACACCACACACTGCATCCGTAAAGCCAGAAACATTGTGGCTGACCACACACACACCCCTAGTGCACACTCTTTACTCTCCTGCCATCTGGGAAAAGGTACGGAAGCATTGGGGCCCACACAAACAGACTGTGTAATAGTTTCTTTCCACAAGCCATCAGACTCAACACAAAGAAATTGGAGCCATGAATATAGTGTATTTAGCTTTTTTTTCCCCTCTAAGTTCTTAGATTTAAAACTATGTGTAGTTCGTGTTCTGCTCTTTTTCTTTTTATCTATGTTGTTTGATGTAGCACCTTGTTCCTGGGGAAACGTTTAATTTCACTTCATTTGAACTTCAGACACTGATTTCTGAGTCTTCTGCCATTTTTTTTATTTCCCCTTTTCCCCTACACTTTCTCTTTTTCTCTTTTCCCCTCCCCTAGTTCCAATTATTTTTTTATTTTCCATTGTATGTTATATTCTGATAAACTAATAAAATATTGATACGACTAACTTAACAACTTCAATGATTCACTTACAATCTGGCAAGA
This sequence comes from Myanophis thanlyinensis, assembly GCA_017656035.1. Lineage (NCBI taxonomy): Eukaryota > Metazoa > Chordata > Lepidosauria > Squamata > Homalopsidae > Myanophis > Myanophis thanlyinensis. The sequence continues at coordinate 3,547 of JAEANM010030320.1, read as the reverse complement.
AAGGTCATAAAATGGGGGGAAATGTACTTAACAAATCTTTCTTAGCAACAGAAATTTTGAGCACAATTGTGATCATAATCAAAGACTACATGTACATATCAATGGGAAAGCAATTGTACAAATCACTGCCAACCAAAACCAAGATAAACTAGATTCAAAACTCTTTTCACAAAAACATTAATCCAGATGGTTACTGTGAGAATTCAAAAGGAACATTTAAAAATCCTTTCTACTTTTTGGCCTAAATACTATTGGTTGGGGGTTTTAAATTATTTTTAAATCAGTTTTTTAAATTTATAATTTCTGTTTTAAATTTTTAAATTTCTAATCTTTTATATCAGGTTTTTAATTTGATCGGCCACCTAAATTAGTTAATTTTAATCTGTTTTTAACTGTCATCTATGTTGGATTTCTTTTAGACGGCTGTACACTGCCCCGAGTCCTTCGGGCGAGGGGGCGGTATAGAAATTAATAAAAATAAATAAATGTTAATTACATTTTCTCACTGTGCTCTTTAATTATTGGAACTTGCAGATCATTTGCATTTTTAGCTATCAGAATAGTGTCCCTATAGTGCATTTATTGATTTTCTTCCATTTTTAAACCATTCTCATCTCAACGGATATTCAGTATTTAGGTTAAATAAACAAGAGAATAAAATACAATCACATCTCACTCCTTTGCTGACCAGAACCAAAGTCTCAACAGTTTCTCTTTGAATTGACTGGTGTATATATATTGTATGCTAATTATGCCTGAGCACTTTTTTGAGAAACCAGCTTATCTTTCAGTATAACTACCTGTTTTTAGAATTTGATGACAAGCATATAAATCCACCAAATATGAATAAAAGATGTTATACCACTTGCCACTTTTTTACCTACTGATTTATTCTATCTTCATTCCACAAAGCAATGTAGTATCTGCAAGATTTGATGAGGATGAAAGGCTTTTTAGGTATTAGAGGTCAATAATAAATGATGGCCCATAATTTAGAGAATTACATAATGCATTTATAATAGGCATCTAGTTCATGAAAGTGTGATTACACAGCGCTGCACAGAAGGTATTATTTACTCCCATTTCATTATATCTTTAATTTGTATACAGATTATATATACTGCATTAAAGCAGACTATTCAGTGTCAATTTTAGGTGATGATGAGTACATATTACATATGTGATCAGTTTATATAAACCAATATAGAAAAATTGAATTTGTATTGTAGAGAAGCTATATTATTTCCTACAGATAACAATCATATAAGTAATATTCTCCACATAGACTGGAAAACAGGTATTTACATTATGAGGCCTAGGTGGTTTCAAAACAGAAGCCAGATATGGGAACAAATTTCAACTGTGTCAAAGCTGAACCTCAATATTTAAAAACACACACCTAATGCAGAAGACAGGCAATCTCAGTATACATAATAGGCCTCCTCTTTAGACAACTGAAGTGATATGAATGGCTAGAAAAGACAGAAGCCCACTAAAACAGAGAGGAATATAGGTATATCTCCCTCATCAGCCTTTTACAGAATTTCAACATCCTCTATTGTCTGTTGCCCAACAAGCAGTGCTTTTCAACTCCAGCCAACTCTGAGATGCCAACACTTCAATTCCCAGAATTCTCCAGCCAGTTTACTGACTAGTCCAGGAGTCGCCAACCTTGGCAACTTTAAGACATGGACTTCAACTCCCAGAATTCCTCACTCCACAAACCTTAAAGTTGCCAAGGTAGTGATCAGCATACTGACTAGTCCAGGAGTCTCCAACCTTGGCAACTTTAAGATGTGAATTTGAACTCCTAGATTCCTCACTCCACAAGCCTTAAAGTTGCCACATAGTGACCAGTGTACTGACTAGTCCAGGGGTCTCTTGGCAACTTTAAGATGTGGACTTCAACTCTTAGAATTCTGGGAATTGAAGTCCACAAGTCTTAAAAGTTGCCATGGTTGGAGACCCCTGGACTAGGCCATGTTGGGAGCTGAAATCCAGGCATCTTACAGCCAACCAAAGCTGACAGAGGAACTAAGACATTTAAGAACCCAATGCCAACCCGTCTAACCACACCCTCCACCGCCCCACCTCCCCAAATCCACATGTTTTTTCTAAACCAGGGTCCCACCCCCCCTCTGTCCATCTTCCCAAATACTCCATTCTCTCAGAACCCTGAGCAAAGTCCCACACCCCAAAACCTCAGGTTTTGAAGCCCACACAATGAAGGCTCCTTTTCTTACCTGAGGAAGGGGAGGGGCGGGAGAAGCACCGCAGCTCCCAAGGGACCCCCCCGACCCAGTTACACACACACACACACACACACACACACAAGCCTGACCCGGTTTCAGCTCTCACCGCTTGCTGAGGAAATCAGCTCCGAGGAGAGAGGCGAGGGGCTCCGGGAAGCCAGCCTTTCTTCCCCCTTAACTTCCCCGAGAAGAAGCCTGAGTCACTCCGGCGCTTTTTGCGAGGCCTACCTTCTTGCTGGCTCCTCCGAGAGAGACCTTGGGCCTGGTCTTGAAATCTCCTTCGAAGCTGAACATGGTGCCCCCCGGCCGCTTAGCCGCCCATCCGGAGCTCGGCCCGGCCTCCTCAGCCGGACGAGGCGAAGAAGAGCCCAAGGGGAGACGATGACCTGACCTCCTCGAGGGAAAGCCCCACCGCCAGCCAGCCTCGCCTACTCCAACCCTTCCTCTCCACCACTCTCCGTCCCTCAATTACAAGCCCGAAGGGCCCTTCCTACGCGCGCGCCCCGCTTCCCGGCTTCCTTTTGGGGCTCACGGCCGCAGCGGATCGGCGCTTGGGAGGCTGGCAGCTGAGGGGAGGCGAAACACCCGGCTCCTCAAAAAGAAGATGGCCGCCGACTGCAGTTAGCACGGCGCGCGCCCACCCGGGTCTGCGCGCGCGCGTGTGCCTGTCTCCGCCCTCCCCTCTTCCCCCTCCCAACTCAAGGAAGCGCCGCCGCTGGCTCCGCCTGTCAGACCGGAGGAAGAGCAGCGGGCGGGGAGGGGTGGATTTGGAAGGCGGGGCTTGGATGTACAATCTCCTCCTCCCGGGAGGGAGGGGTGGATTGTCGGGTGGGGGCGTGTCGTCTTTCTGCCCCTCGAGGCTTGGATGCTTCGCAAAGGCTAACGGGCTGCCCAAGGCTCTAGACCTCATGGTGTGGCTTTAAAAAAAAAACAAACCAAAAATAAATACCTTCTCAAAAGGGGAGTATGAATTTGTTTTGGCAACAATCACGCTTAGTCCCACATCTGGTTTGAAATTGTGGTGAGAGGGGGACTTTCTCCATAACTCCACTGGAGGAAATAGCCAGATCCTGCTGTCTCAACAGAGTGAGAAAAATCCTCAGGGATGAATCTCACCCAGGACAGCACTTCTTCATACTCCTACCATCTGGCAAGAGATACAGAAGCATAGACAGCCTGACAAATAGGCTGAAAAACAGCTTCCATCCACAGCCTGACAAAAACAAAAGAATTGGTAGTGGACTTCAGTACAAAACAGGAAAGGAAATACCAAACCCCGGTCATCAACGGAAGCC
>JAEANM010030319.1:0-10029 GCA_017656035.1 Myanophis thanlyinensis | reverse complement strand
ATCCTAACTGGGATGGACCTAAGATGAGCTAGAAGGGCCGTGAGAATTGGTAAATGTTCTCGGTGCAGAGGACAGACAGAGATAGGCAGGGCAGGGCATTCTGCAGACAGGGTGAAGAACAAATACATTTTTAGTTATCAGCTATATGGCAAAAGCAGTAAATTGGTGATATGAGTTACACACTACCCTAGGATCAGCTTCATCATTGTTTACTAACTCAAATACAACCAGTTTACCCAACATGCTAGTCTCAAACCATGATTTAACAAGCCACAACAACGTGTTTTATGCAACCAGCTAAAGCCTCTAAACAAACCACATTTTGCTCCTAGCGTACAGTTATCCTGTATGGAGACCACCTCGGATTCAAATCTCCGCTTGCTTTGCCAGCGGAGGGGAAAGCTTAAGCAGCTGAAATGAAAAAAATAAATCAATAAAATAAAATCAAAAAGAGAGATCCTACAACCTCCAAGAACTGCTTTTTGTTAGAGCGGACCCGAGAGTGGGGTGCTGGTTTGCTGCCAAACAACTATTTCCAACCATCCCAAGGGAGCGCTTCGATAGATAGGCTGACGTTAAAACAAGGTCCCCTTGTCTCCCGGCATATATGTCGTCAATGCTCTGCTTATGTATTTGCTCAGGGAGCATTTCAAGTCCCTGATCAAAATGCAAAAGAGGTCCCCTATCAACTCTCCTTTTTATTTTTTCGTGGTGGGTGGGGTGGGGCCGGAGTTTGAGAGAAAGAGACCAGTGATTTCCCAATGTCAGTTAAAAGCTTCCACTCCGTTAAAACGGGGGGCGCGAGGGGGGGGGGAGGAGAAAAGAGGCTGGTTTCAATTACAGATTTGCTCATGCCAGAGTTCTCACCATACAGTAAATTACAATTCAGTACATGAACATTATTAGTTGCTCGGAACTTTGTGGGGAACAAGGACGCTACAGTGATGCCACCAAAGAGATGTGGAGAAGAAATAACACGAGGTATGAACAAGGCGTCTTAAACGGTGGCCCTCGGGTATCTCGAGAGGACTTTTCCATGAGGATGATTTAGCTGATAAGTCGACAAGAATAATAAAGAGACAACTGTTTGGTGGTTCTGGAGATAACTGAAACAGCAAAGATCAGTTCCATGCTCCCAAAAATCATGTTCTTGTCCAAAGCATTTTTTTTTCCCACCATAAGCAAGCAGCTAATTCTCCAGCTTTGGCTCAACCATGAAAAAGAAACATCTAAGACAAACTTTAGGCTAGAAAAATTTAGGAGTAACCAAGAAAAAAGCTCCTACTTATAGAATTCCTGTGTGACCTCTGCTTTGTCTCCACAAATGAAAAAAAAATCACTATTCATCTAACTAGTATAGGGATTATAAGCATCGTTGGTGCAAAGGACATATCTGCCCATCATTACTGACACTATTGAGGCAATCTATAGTTAGTTATAGGACCTCTTTAAGATAGTCTTCTCCAGCCTGAAATTGTCCATCAAAGGTCCGGAGACTGAAACATATGAAGAACGGTTGCTTTGGCTATTCTATAGAAAAGAAGAATTAGGGGTGACATGATAGCAGCATTCCAATATTTGAGGGGCTGCCACAAAGAAGAAGGGGTCAATTTATTTTCCAAAACACCAGAGAACAGGTGAAGAAGCAACAGTTGGAAATTAATCGGAGAGAGAAGCAAGCTGGAATCAAGGAGAAACTTCCTAACAGTGAGGACAATTATCCAGTGGAACAGCTGGCCACCAGAAGTTGTAGGTGCTTTTATCGGTGGAGGTTTTTAAGAAAAGACTGAAGAGTCACTTGTCTGAAATAGTATAGGCCAGACTAGAAGATCTCCATGAGAAGGAAGGACTCCCTGGAGAAGAAAGAGCCAAATGCTGGGAACGATGGAGGGCCAAAGAAGAAGAAGGGGATGGCAGAGAACGAGGTGGATGGATGGAGTCACTGAAGCAGTTGGCATGTGCTTAAATGGACTGGGTGGGATGGGGTGGTAGAAGACAGGGAGGCCTGGAGGAATGTTGTCCATGGGGTTGCGATGGGTCGGACACGAACTAACAACAACACAAAGACCTCCAAATTTCCTTCCAGCTCTATTCCATTCTGATACTGTTAAAAGTTCAGAGATGTGGAATAGATCTGGTGAACACCAAGCCTTCTCTTTTAAAACCATTCTTACTAAATCACGTTCTCACAGATGACTTTTTTTTTTAATCCCCCCCCCCCCCAAAAAAAAATCAATTTTATGGAACAATGCTGCAGGACAGCCTTCCCTATCTTGATCCGGGAAGGACTACTCCCAGAATCTTCCGCAAGAGTCATTCCAGATGCCGAATCTGGGATTTGAAAGCGGCACCTTTGGAGAACATCCAAACGGAGAGAGGGGGCTGTTGTAGGTACAGCACTGCCGTCTCCTGCAGCTTTGGGTTGGGAAATGGATTGAAACTCTCCAGCTTCTCCCAATCCAACTGTACGGACATCTCTAGAGGGCAACCAGCAGCCAAAAGCTGATATATAATATGCACAGGAAACAGAATCCTCCTCTCTCCCTGCAAAATGAAATGAACTATTTCTTTTCCCTTAAGAGAAAGAGAACGCAACTTAAAACAAGAATCGTAAGGCCCCAAACTAATTACTAACACTGGTTTTGGCCAGAAGAACCTTTAAAAGCAGAATGTTGGGGTTTTTTTCTTTCCCCCTTTCTCTCCTCCCAGGTTATATTGTGTGTGTGTGTGTGTGTGTGTCTAGCCAGTTTCATCACTTCCCACATAAAACTGTTCAGTTATTCTCTTGATGCATGCCTTAAAACGCAGACAATCTCCAGTTTGCTGGAACTGGCAGACGGAAGAAGGGATCCAGTCAAACAAGAGCCAAAGGGTGTATTCATCCGGCCACACAAAACTTCACACTTTCGGGGTCTGAAATCACTTGCGATTATGCACTGTTGCCAAGTACACCCATCCAACATTTTATTTAAACCTCTCGGTTTCTCCCAAGTTTTGGATCCCAGAGAATTTTTATTCTTAGCATGGAAGTCCATAGAGTCGGGGGAAAAGTATATACGGTAGTTTTTCCTTTCCTTGTTCAAGGATCAACCACGGACTCAAATCAATTATGTCCAGAGGAAGTTATCCCTTTGATTTTGGGGCCACTGAGCAGGAGGGCTGAGCGTGAAAGACAGATGTAAAGACAGACTATTCTTAAGAGTATCAAGAAGATCCGGATTATTGCCTGCCTGCCTGCCTGCCTGCTTAATAAAATGGGTTTGCAGACAAGCAGGCATGTGCACAGCCTGCTGGGCTGGTTTGGAGGAGGTTTGAGGGGAGGTGGTTTTTCAAAATTCATATTTTCTTAACACCCCCCAGATGAAGGGCCCCCAGCACCACCAAAGGAGACCCTTCCGTGCATTGAACCCCTATGGAAGGATGCACCTGAAGCCTGGAGAGAAATAGAGCACTGCCTTACATGGTACCTATGATTCCTTGGGGACCCAAAGATGGCTTGCAAATGGGGAGAGAGGAATATATAGAACAAGAGGAGGGGGAAAAAAAGAGGAGGGCTGAATAAGGCAGCAGGCCATCCTTTCTCTGCCTTCAGCTCAGAAGGGTGAAAAGCGAGACTTCGTGGGACCCTTAAACCTTGCCCGCCCTCCACCCCCCATTTCCAGGGGTCGGGGCCAGATGGGGCGACGCGGGGAGGGGGGAAGGAGGAGGGTCTCACCTGTAGGCTGCCACGGCTCGGGTCTCCAGGTATTTCTGGGCCGTCATGACCCCGACGAAGAGGAAGTTCTTAGCCGGCGAGCTGCGGCCCCGAGGCTGAGCAGGGTCCGGGTGCCAGAGCAGAGCCCCTCGGGAGTCCCGGCTGGGCAATCCACCGCCGCCGCCGCCGCCGCCCCCTCGTCTCTTGCAGCCCTCCAGGCTGGCGCGGTGCCGATGTCCCACGTTCTTCAGCTCGGAAGCGCGGGGCAGGATGAGCCGGGAAGCCAGGGTGAAGCCCAGCACCAGACCGAGCAAGACGCTGAGCCAGGAGCGGCGGCTTCTGCCAGCCATTCCCCACCCCCTTGCTCAGCGCGCCCGGGGGCTCCCCAAAGACAAGGCGCAAGCCCCCCACCCCAGCCCCAAAGAGACCCCCTCCGCCCGGGCTCGCCTCGCTGGAACACCCAGCCCGGTCCGGAGCCCTCCAACCCAACCCAACCCAACCCAACCCAACCCCTGCCCAGCTAGCTAGCTAGCTATCTAACTGGCTCCCCGGACGACCACTCCCCCCCCGGCCGCCTCTCGAACCGCTTCTTGCCCGTTTCCTCCGCAAGTTCCTCTCGGCTGCGGGCGAGGCCAGGCCCGCGTTTGCCCTCCGGCCGCCCCCTCCGCCTTTGTCCCTCGGGAGACCCCCCGGCAATGGCTTCCTGGCCGCAGCCTCCCCCTCCCCAACTCAGCCGGGACGGTTGATCCTCCTCCTCCTCCTCCTCCTCCTGCTGCTGCTGCAAGGAGGCCTGGCGAGGTGGCTCGCTTGCGCTGCCAAGGCTGAGGGTGAACAGAGGCTGCTGGCCTTCCTTGACTGGGGTGGCGCGACAGGGAGGGAGGGAGGGAGGGAGGCTGCTAACTAGGGGAGGCCTTGTGAAGGCAGAAGCGGCCTCCCGAGCGGACCTCGGCCGCCGCCAGTCCGGCTACTCCCCGGGCGCGTTGGGATGTCCTTTTTATTCCGCTATGAGGTCTCCTACGAAACCTCACCACATCCTAGGTTTCGTTAAAAAAAAAAGCTTTTCGTTTCGTAAAAAACCTTTTCGTTAAAAAAAAAAAAAGGTGCTGAATAAAGCTATTACGATCTAATGATTATTAAATAGTGATTGGATCAACTGGAAAGCAAATATAGTGGAAAACTTAACTGAAGTGTTTTGTATGAACTTTTATTCTTATCTGAGAATGTCGCTGCATTGTTTCTATTGTAATTTTGCATTTACACCTCGGTTAGCAATGTTAGGCATTCCTAAAGGACCCCAGAAGGTGTTTTCAACATTCAGGTCCCGGTTTCCTTTGAAAAGTCCTGATTGCTTTCCCTGGAAAATAAGCAGCAGTGACTTGTCTCGGAGGGTTTTTTTCAACTAGACTCTGGTGAAAACTGCATCTGGCTTTGCCTTTTTTTTTTTAACTCCTCGGCGAGAAAAATTGCGGAGCCCCATTCAAAGGCGACGCATCCTGCCCTTCGATCTAGTCTTGTCTGGGTTAGGAGATTTTTCCTGCGCCGGCCGTGTAGCAATCGACCCGATCAGTTATTTCCCCAAAGATCCTCAGCAGAAGAGTTTTGTGCTCTTTCTGATCTGGCTTTGGAGGAACGGGTCAAAAGTGGTGCCGGTTGGTTCTTGTTTGCGCCACTTCCACAAGTAGCATGAGCCCATATTTCAGGTGAGACCTAAGGACCCTTCCTGGGACTCCAGGAAGCAAAAGTATGAGCTGCAAGTGAAAACAACCGGACAACAGGACAAGGACTCCGTCTCCAGAATGTGGCTGTCTGGAACAATTCTTCCTGTCTCTGCTCGCTGGCCAGTGGGCGTCCGGCCAGGGCCCGAACATTATAGGATGTAATAGATCTGAGAGTGCCCGTAGGAGGCTACTCAACAACCCCCACAACGCCTAATGGTTCCTCCGTAAAATTTCTGAATAGGGACGTGAAGCCCCTCTTGGTGTTAGCTCTAAAGCTAACGGAAACCTTCTGGAAATGGACAGCGGCCCGTTGCTGCCTAAGAACCTGCCCGATGGTCCCCGTGCGCTTCCATTCCGGGCAAATATCTCTTCAGCTTCAGTCGCGCCTGCTTGGCAGCCACTCGCCTGGGGATACCCATCGACCAGAGCGACCGCTCCATGGGCAAGCTGTGGGCAGGGAGCGAGGTCCTGAATGCCCGCTGCACCATAGTTCCGAGGCTCAAGAGTGTCCTCCACCCCCATAGAAGAAGGTTGGGGCGGGGCTGGGGGGATTTATAGCTCGATGCGGGCTCCATCTGTCAGCACAACCAAGCCAGGGAAGTTCCTAGACGCTTTGGCGGCTGGCAAAGCCCAAAACAATGCAGTAGCGACAGACAGAGAATAGCCACCTCGGAGACACCCTTATGTGTCTGGGTTGGAGGAGGGGAGGAGTGAGGGCGGGTGGTAGGGGGGAAGAGGACCTCTGACCAAGAGCGAGGAGGAGAAACGGAAAAGAAAGGAATTGGAAACAGCCTTACATGGGAGATATTAGGATGGAGGTAATAATGTTGTTGATGACGATACTAATGATAGGGAAATGGACGACAAGAAAACGTTTCGACACACCTCTATCGAAAATTCAAGTTGGAAAATATAGATTTTTGCTTTAAGTCTTTTCATTGTCAAAGGATACCCATACATGTAAACCATTCTAAATCTGCTAAAAGGCAAGCGAATAGGGGGAAGAAATGAGAGCAAACTTAACCTACTGAAAAGCAAAACAGGGCGCGGGAGAAGAAACAAAATCTATCAAAGACAGAAAGTATTATTTGGCAAACAATGGACTAGAAGGACTTAAAGTCCCGATAGATATCCTGGATTTCCCAGCTCCAGTGAGCTTTTCCTGTAGACGCTGGATGGTCCAACCTCAGAAGCGCTACTCGAACGAGAAGGAGAACGGGGAGACGTGTCTTTTTTGAAGCTGCTATCTTTTTTTCCTTTGAAGAAACGTCTGTTTGGGTTCATAGTAATAATCAGGAATTTGAAAATTCAGATCAAAACAACATTCCTCTTCGGTGGATAACTTTGAAAGGAAAATGTTCCAACTTGAACGAAAATGGGAACTTAAATACTTAAATGAGGAAAACCAATCTGAACGATGAGCTTTTAAATATTTGCATTTAAAATGTTGGTCAGCGGAGATTTGCAGCGAAAATTGTTCTAAGCAAACCCAATTTGCCTGATTTTTCGCTTGGAAGGAATCTTCTGACTTCTGTTTTCAGAATAAATTTCTAATAAATTTCTAATAACTTTGCTTTAGGTGCGAGACCAAAGAACGCAATGTGGATTTCATTAAGGTCTGTATTTGTATCTATCTCAAAACAAAACATGTTCTTGTTTGTTAGATGGAATGCCGCCAATTTTACCCGTACACATTAATATTTTAAATGATTTACCTTGTAGAAGAATCTTGCTTTAAACGCTTCTAACCCCCTTTGCGCCTGAAATAAAATGCGAGGAGGACAACATCTTAGACATAAATTAGAGGAGGAGGAGGAGGAGGAGAGGAAGAAGAAGGGATCCTCATATAATAAAATAAGTAAAAAGTAAAATGTCCTATTAGTAGAAATAGTTCTGAGTCCTTTTCAAAACTCGCAAATCGAGAAATGGGAGTAAATGGCAAAAGACGAAAATATTCCTATGAAAATTAAAATGCACTAGAAAAACATGATTCCCCGGGAGTAGGGGGGAAAACAAACCTCTGCAGATCTACAGTATATCACGCTAAAAATTGTGCTGATAAAATTATGGTAGAAAGCCGCGGCCGCCGCTTCCGCCTCCTCTTGCCGGACCTCAACAAATAACAAAAGAGACGCGGCGCTTCAAGAAGGGAAGGGAAGGGAAGGGAAGGTCCGGGCCCTTCAAGCCGGCGGCGCGCAGGCAGGAATCTTCGGGGCCGGCTGCGGCTCAATCGCCGTGGCGGAGTCAGGTCGCTCCGTTGCAGTCGAAGCTTTTGTGCAAACGGCGGGCACCTTCTTGCCTCGCAGGTCTGGCGGGCGGCGTCCAGGTCCGGGAACAGCCCTGCGTGACCCTTCCAGTCCCGGCTGTTTTTGTTTGTGGTGGCACCCCGACTAGATTGCTTCCCCTGGTCCTTCAGGATGCGATCTGCAACATCCCCCGACGCCCTTGGAGCCCGAGAGCAGCAGGAGCCCGAGCAGAGAACCGGGCCTCGCCAGCTGTACAGAAAAACCGGAGGAGCGGCCTGCGGCGAGAGGCGGCTGGATTGCCGTTTGGTTCCGCTGGGTTTATCCTGGAGAAGTGGCCGGATATAAAGGCAGAGTAAAGGGCCGGCGAAGGGGAGGCGACGCGATTCCCTCCGAAGTTGCTACCCAATGGGCGATCCCATTGGATTGCCAATGAGATGCGAGTGGCTTAATTGGACTTGACATCTGTCACCGTGTGGGAGTTTCACAGACCAAATATTGTCAGTCGGCAAGCTCAGATTCTCCCTTCATCCACAACAACTATTACTCTGGCTAAAGAGGACAGAGGAAGCCCATCCTCCGTCCTTTTCTCTCCAAGGCAGACCTGCTGCACCTGTAGATAGGTTTCCTTAGTGAGCCCTGGAGGCTGTAAGTATTTTCAAAATTCCCAACGCCTCCTAGGTACAAACATCCTCAAGACCCCTGGATGTGATATGGAAACATCTCCAGCCCCTGTCCTCCTAAAGCCCTATTCTCAAACTGGTGACACAAACCTTCCATGTATGCATGAGACAACTCTTCTGTGCGCATATTCTGACACAGGAACTGAAAGTAGGGGAAAGTGGCAATACAGCCAACTAATAAGGGCAACACAAAATGTGAAAAATGTGAAAATGTAATGTGAAAAAAGGAAATTGTTTTGTGTACACTTTTCCTCCAGCATCTGTGGCCCAGCTGACTGACTACATCATCAAGTATTATACCTAGGTTCTGTACTACAGGGAAAAGAGGGGAACACCTAGAAAGATAAGCTGTACATTGTACACTGTCAACTTATTGTGGATGGCTTAAATCTATGCCCTACTCCTTCCCCAAGATCCAGAGGTGGGCAAATCCAAAGGGGACATCCCTAAAACAAGTGTTCATGCAGAGGCATTAATGCACCCCTGGGCAGAGTGTCAAACAGATTAGCAGGAGTTGCAGCTTGATAAGCAGGAAGCTGCTACTACACAGAAGGGAGAGTCAGAAGGCAGAAGCAAAAGGAGAGAGGAATCCCTATGCTACTGATGTCCTGAGTTATGTGCAACCAAGGGATGTCAGGAAGCCCCAGAGCCCATCCTCAAAAGCTATCTTATGAAAGATGCATCAGAGCCCAACAGGATAATGTAGACAATGAACAAGAAGAGAGCAGTACTATGGAGTGTGTCATGATCCATTTGTATGGATAGGTTACAACAATCAAAACTAACCTTCAGATTTGTGGATCTTAGGGAAGGAATGGTAGCAGGCTGAGAGACAATGTCCTGGGGGTTATCAGGAAATGCACAAGTGTTTGCATGCAAGGAGTTATGAAAAGAGGTGACTGTGTAGTATTGTGGGGCAACTCTTTGAGGGACAGAATGGCAGACCAGCCTTTCTGAAGCAGAGAACATAGAATAGAACAGCTTATCTGAAGGGTACTTATCCAACCATCTTGGCTGAACATCAGCACCCCAGCATCTAAAGTACCAGTAGAAAAGGGTGCATGATAGCTAGCCACCTGTGGGAGGTGTATTTGTTATCAATGCCTGATTGTCTACAAAGAGTAGTTTGTTGATATTATTTCCATTCTCAGGCTTCTTTCTTTGCTATCAATGTAGGTGATAAGCAAGAATGGTGATAGTACACAATTCTGTTTTATACTGGATGTTACTGTGAGGAGTTTTGATGTTCTTTGGTTTATTCTGTCTACACTTATGCAATCACTATAAACATTTCTGCATACTCTAATAAGATGTTCACTTATTTCATATTGGGTCAATATTTGCCATAGCAATTTCCTATCAACTCTATCAAATGCTTTCTTTTGGTCTATGAATGCAACAGAGTCCAACACTGTGTGTTCACATCATGAGAGGTGGTAACAGGACAAAAGAAAGGATTGTCAAGAGTGGGTAAAGTATTATTTTATTTATTTATTTTATTTATTTTATTTATATACTGCCCCTTCTCCCGCAGGACTCGGGGCGGTTTACAGCCAATAAAAAACAAATATCGATACAACAATACAATTAAAAGCAATTAAAATAATAAAACAGTGGCCGATTAAATATCATTTTAAAATTCAGTTTAAATAATTAAGAACAAACCCCAGAATTTAAAACAAGTTTATATA
>JAEANM010030318.1:0-10029 GCA_017656035.1 Myanophis thanlyinensis | reverse complement strand
TTGTTTTTATAGGCTGTTCACCGCCCCGAGTCCTTTGGGAGAGGGGCGGTATAGAAATTTAATAAAATTAAATTAAATTAAACATGTAAATTAGTCAAAAATAAGTGGGAATTATTTCCTCAGAAATGTTGTTTTCAAAGTGTACACTAGGTGGTGCATGTGTACAGCAATTTTTCTACAATATTAAAATTAATGCCTAAATATATATTTGTTTGCTATCTTTAAAATGACCTTTCCCCCATTGTTTTCTGCAACTCAAGCAAGAATAGTTACTAATCCTGTAGTGTTCAAAATCACTCTTAAAGAGATTTTCATCTCAAATAATATTTAATTTTATTTATTGTAGAATTCATGTGATGTAGATGGTATCGAAGTATTCTGAGCTCATGCAGTTAGGGCTTTGTAAATTAAAGAAAATGTCCCAAAATCAACCAGTAGCTACATTCTCAGGAAAATGAAGCTGATATGCAAGCTAATTCAAGTGTTCAAAGCTTGTTTACCATAGTGATTATCCAGTTTCTATATTTTGAAGAATATTGTGTTTCCCAGGATCACAATTTGAAAACCAACACTTCACTAAACATCTTGTGCATATATATAAAACCCACCATATAGTTTACAAGCTATACAATGTGTTTGTGTGTGCTGGAAAATGGCATCTGTTTCTGGAATCATGCCATACAGCTGCCCAACAAAGTGACCTGTTCCAGCTCTAGAGATCTTCCAAAGGTAAAGGAGGAGGAGGGTGTGGGCCCTTATGTAGTGGGAAGGGACTTGGGGGAGGGGAAGGCCTATGAGGACCCATTTGGAGGAGAAATACCTGCAGGGACTTGGGTGGGTGAGAAAGGCCTGCAGGGATCTAAGGGGCAGGGAGCAGAGCAAGGAATATCAGGGAGATGGAGGCAGATATGGACTTGCGCTGTGCCTTACGTGTTTATGTAATGTATATTGGAGGTGGTGATCCTTTGAGAGCTGACACCACCACCAATCCCCCTCACCAGACCCAAACCCATCCTATAAATGAAAGACAACCACCATCCAGAAACCAGACCATGGCTGCATTGCCAGGTGTCACACAGCCCGACTCCAAAACCAAACAAACTGACACATGCCAAGAACACAGACACAGACCTCAAACTCGAAGCCAAACCAAAACTCGGAATGCTGCATCACAGCCACCCACTCAGGATATCACATAACAAAACTCAGGAAATCTCACCACAGAAACTCAAGAAGTTACAACACAACAAACGACCCAGGAGATCACAACAACAACTCACAAGGTCATCACACAACCCATTACCCAAGCTGTTACAACACAGGAAGCTAATGGAAAAGAGACCACAACACAACAAACGACAACACAAGACCCAGGATATCACAACAACAAAACTCACAAGGCCATCACATAGCCCATTATACCAACATCAACTCCATCAACCAATCAAGAAATAACAATGCAGCCAACCAGCCCAGAACACCAACCCCTCCCCACTATTTATAGAGAGATGGCAACTCCGATCATGCTTTGCTTGCACTAGCACGACACTAGCCTGAGGATGGTGACCTCACCGAAACGTCGCCAAGACACTCTCAATCTTACACAGGAAAAGACCTGAATACATGGGTACAGGTATTTAGGTCTAGGCTTGTCTAGGCTTGTTCAGGTCTTTTCCTGTGTAAGATTGAGAGTGTCTTGGTGATGTTTTGATGAGGTCCCACTTGCCATCCTCAGGCTGGTGCTTTCTGCTTTGTGCCATCAGTGCTCGCACTGGCACAAGTTAGAGCACAAGTTCAAGGATATCTCCACAACAAAACTCACAAGGCCATCACACAGCCCATTATACCAACATTAACTCCCATCAACTAATCGAGGCAGCAGGGCAGCCAACCAGCCCAGCATACCATGCCCCCCACCAGTATTTATAGAAAGACAGCGGCTCTGGTCACATACTGCTTGCACTGGCACGAAGCAGAAGGCACCAGCCAGAAGATGGTGAATGGTACCTTGCCGAAATGTTGCGAAGATACTCTCAGACTTACATGGGAAAAGCCCTGAACACACATAGACCTGCATACATGTACCCGTGAAAATCTACGAATATGTGTGGGTGTGTGCAGATCTAGGTGTGTTCGGGTCTTTTCCCGTGTAAGTCTGAGAGTATCTCAGTGTGTGTGTGTCGAGGCGTCACTCGTGAAAATCTACGAATGTATGTATGTATGTATGTATGTATGTATGTATAAAATTCTTCAATATGCTTGGGTCTTGTTTTCCTTTAACCCCCAAAAAACCAGCTAGGGCTTATTTTTTAGAGGTATCTTAATTTCCCACCTATGCTCCTTGCCTGTCCACTGGGCTGTTTCTTTTGCAGCCGAAAAGAGCAAGCAATGTGGCTGAAAAAGAAGCATCCCGAGCAAGGTGCATGGGTCATGTCGCTAGCTCTTTCCGGCTGCAAAAGAAGCAGCCTGGTGGCCAGGTAAGGCTCGTTGGGCACGTGGGCTGCTCTTTTTGGCTCAGATTGTCCTTTCCGGAAGGCATCTGAGGACAAAATGGAAAAATCTCTGCTGCCAATAAAAGAGCTTTGGGTGATCCGGAGCTCTGCTACTGGCTGTAGATGCCTTCTGGAAGGCATCTGAAATCAAAACGGAGGCCGGGGCAATGTGTCTGTGTCTTCTTCTTCTGTGGCTGCTTGCCGCCACCCGCATGCATCGTCCCAGAGCTCTATTATCGGCTGCAGAGAGACTTTCCAGAAACCATCTGAAGGCGAAATAGAGGCCGAAATGGAGATATGTGCAAGTGGCAGCAAATGCCCGCAGAAGCCGCCACAGAAGAAAGCGAGGCAGGTGTTGGGTATGCAAGGCCTGGTAAGTAGGGCAGTTCCACCCCCTCATCCCCACCCTAGTTTAATTTTTACCTGTGTGCCTCACCCCAGCCCCTGCACCCCTGGATGGGTGAGGTCTTAATTAGGGCTAATTTTGTACGTGGGACTTAATTTTATCGCATGTGCTGAAAAATGTGGACTTCTTTTCTAGATGGGGCATCTTTTGGGAGAAACATGGTATGTATAATACCACATGTTTGTGTACCTTCATTTAAGATAATCACAAAATGAAGTTTTGTTTACTACTAACTAGTCTACTGTGCTAAAAGTATTTTGTAATGCTGAATGTTACATTTTGGGCTAAATTGTCAAGCGTTGAAAGGATCTTGTATGCACACAGGGGAAGGAATAGTTTTTCTCCATTAGCTTACTGATACTGTGAAGAATGATGCTGAGCAGGGCCCTATAATACCTTCTTTTTCTTTGTTTAACATTAAAAAATGTTTTAGAAGTCGTGAAAATGAGTTTTGTCTTCCCTTCCTCTTACTGTCAAACAAAGTTTGCTTCAGCTCTCAACTTCACATGGAATTTGTCACAGACAGGAAGCATATACCTTAGCTTGTGAATATATAACTTGTAGTCACCTCTTAGGAAGAAAAAATGGAAGAGAAGAGAAGAACTCCTTTCATCATGTTCAGTTTTCCTCACTGTTTTATTTCACTTAAAACATCACTCAGGACCAAGTGGTATTTGTCAGTAGTAATTGGCAAAGGCTGCAGGCAGTTTTCAAGGCTGTCTGGGTAGAAAATCTCAAAGCAGTTGTCTGTGCTGAAAGAAAATATTACATTTGATCTCTTCCTTCTCCATTACCCCCCTCCCTCATCTTTTAGACATGATGTATGTCTGCATTCCACAGCTTGAAGAGTCCTCATTTTTAAATGCCAGGAAGTAGTTTTCCTTCAGAAATGTACAGTATTGTCTGGGAAGTAACCACAATGTACATGCAGTTATTTTTCTGAGGATCTTCCCCCCCCCCCCCAAAGATTCTGTTTTATTGTGGTTTTCAATAGCTGGCAAATATATATTTTATGTGATGACTGTGTCAACCTCCCCCTCTATCCCATCTTTATTATTATTATTATTCAAGCATAAATTTCTTTCTGGGTGTTTCCTATTTGAGTAATGAGCCGCACGCTAAGACCTCTGTGCAATTAATCACCTCACCTTTAATTCACTTCTACAAATTGAATCCAACTTAATCATCTCTGTCTTTGCACTTGTGTACTGCAGTGACAAAAGACTAATGGCCAGTATAAGACTTTCAACACATCAAGCATATGGACTATTGGTTTTTCTTTTAAGTTATGACCAGGTGCAGGAAGCCTTTTTGAATCATTCCCATGCTCTTTGCAGTTTTAGAAAACATCAAAAGTTGAATCTGAACATCATCTGTGGCCAAGAACTGTAGACTGTGACTCTATACAGGTAGTCCTTGACTTAAAACTATTGAGCTCAAAATTTATATTGCTAAGTAACAGTTAAGTGAGTTTGCCCCATTTTTCAAACTTTCTTATCACGATTAAGTGAATCATTGCAGTTGTTAAATTAGTAACATGGTTGTTAAATGAATCTTCCCATTGACTTTGCTTGTCAGAAGGTTGCAGAAGATCATCTCATGACCCCAGGACATGGCAACTATCACAAATATGAGTCAATTGCCAGTATCTGAATTTTGATTACATGATAATTGAGATGCTGCAACGATTGGAAATGTAAGTGTATGCTTCCATGCATGTTCTGATGGAGCCTGAAAAAATCCTATATGAGCAGAGCTGATACCATGGAACCAGAGAAGAGCAGAGAAACCATAGAACCAGAGCAAATGAAATATTTATTGAGAAGAGACATATAGATACAAAATCAATCTATCTATCTATCTATCTATCTATCTATCTCTAGCTAGCTATTTTTTATTTTTAAAATCATTTTTCTTTAGTGTCTTATATCGTTCTTCTGTAACATCTCTGTTTCTCTGAAGGCTCTCTTTTTATTAAGAGAGATATCCTGTGCAAGAAAAAGAGAAATTGCTTTTATTTTTTAAATGTTATTTTCCTTGCCCCCCACCACTTCCACAGAATTACTGTAGCAATTGCTTTCATTTCTGCCACACAAGACAACAAGCATTCCATCATCATAAAGACTTATTTCTAGAATTATATGATACTGTTCACTTTTTGTTCACTTCTGTTTCCTAATGTTTAGCCAATTATTCTACCCATTTGGGACAAGAGCTGTTCTTTTAACCCCCAGTTTTTAAGCTTATTAAAAATCTTTGGTTAAAGACCTTAGTTAATGTTGAGTATTTTTAACTTTGAAATGTATACCGTCAAGAGGATCATCTCTGTTTACTTGCCTTTCACACTTTCAGATAACCCTTTTGCTTCTGTCTCCATCTCAAGGCAGCAAATGAGATGGAAGACCGGGAGGCCTGAATGCAGCTCTACTAGACTCATAATAGCAGCCTCCCTAAGATCTGGACTCAGGGCATCCCACTTCCTAGCTCCTTCTGATAATTCTTCTCATTCTTTGGGAAAAGGGATCTATTCTTGGCAGTGGTGACATGGCAGACATTGGCCTGACACTGGACAGTTTGTCAACCATATGGTTCTGGGTTGCAATAGATCCTAGGCCTGTAAGCCAAACATACAGTCTCAGGTGGAACGGTTTGTCTCTTGCACCTTCCTTGGTAATGGTTATCAGAAGAGAGTGGTTTTTTTTAAATCTTGCTTTTCTGGGTTTCTTCAAATATTGCTCTTCTCCTGTGTTACTTGCCTGATCTCAGACAATGCAGCAAGTAAGCTAGGGACTTGCCAGAAGATAGTCTGCTAGAAGCTGAATATGCAAGGTGGAGGTAGCAAAAATGGGACTGTTGAGTGAAAAGGATTTTGCTTGATAGACATCACTAATCTGATACCCAGTTACATAGTTTGAAACTATCTTAAAGCAGCCCTTTTCATCAGGGTCAAATGTGAATATTCTTCACTCCAGATAATCTAAGAATGATTTAGCAGTAAGGCAGGAACCAAATTTTCTACCTATGGTCCTCCATTTTTTTTATTTTTCTGGAAGTCAGCTGTGTCTCTCTTCCAATCTATTTTAGTCTAGTGACAGGTTTGGAAACTCTTGTGCACTTTAGTAATTACTTGCATGTATTAATAATGGGCAAATTGTATTGGTGATTAAGAATGTAAAGTGTTAAGAGTTGTTTTCTCTATAGTTAAGCATCCTAACTTAATTTAGTTTCAGAGAGTGAAAAAGAGGAATGTTTACTGGAAATGTAGCTATTAGGTTTTTTTAAATAATGGCCTTAAGCCATCAAGGCCTTACATTTACATAACCCAGGGGAAGAGAATGTGTAAAGTAGTAAAATCCTTATTTCAGTTAAATGCTTAGGAACAGTCTCCATCTTCTTAAAGGTAAACTGATGTGGAGTATGTTAAAGAAAAAATAGAACATTTATCTTACAATATAGTCCATTATATATTTATTTTGAATATGTTTATTGACTCAAAGTACAACATCATTCTTTATGTGATCCTAAATGAATTGTTTTGTGCAGGAAGATACAGTATGATGTTTCAGATTTTACCAGAAACAGCTTGGTCATAAAACATTTAGTCCTAGAGAGCTTGAAGAATGCTAAAGTTCTATTTACATCTGTGGACAGGTTTGTCATCAAGTTATCCTTATTGTTTGATGTCTATGATTTTCTTTACACTGGAAATGTAGTACTGACCATTTATTAATATTTGTTTTTTAGAACACTGTTTCAAATAATGTGTTCAAGTTTTGTCCTAGGTTTCTTAGAGGATATCTCATTTTCTGATTGGCCTATCACCAGTGTAGGCCATACATTGCTTCCTGAATGCAAGAACGGATGAGCTTGTCCTCTTTCCAGGCTATTAAAAGTGCACCCTGCACCCATAGTTTGCCTGCTTTGACTCAAAAGTACACTACTTTTTTCAGATCTAAGCCATTTTAGATATTTCAGAGGTGATTATCTCCAGTACTGGATCTCCAGTACTATGGTCAGTACTTTACTGACCATAGTAAAGATATATTTGAATTACAGTCTGATTCAGACCTAAATGCATTACATGATTCAATCTTTTAAACTATTGTTTGCCTTTATTATTTAAGAAGGGGGTCAACAAGATATGATGGTGTTTGCCTACCTCCAGGAATGTTTGAAGACAAAACCACAGCCATGCTGGATAACAGAAGTGTGGTTAGATAGTGTAACTTTAGGAACACTTTTCATGGCTTACCACAAAACCTCAATAGAGATATGTTAGAAAGTAGACTGATGCTGTTCTCTTGTATACTTCTGAGAGCTGAAGCCACAGACAATGTTTGTGACCTATTAATAATTATAACTTTGTCTTTTCATTTCATACAGAAATCAATCAAAAATTGAATGCAATCTATCCTTATTAATAAATAGCTATGTGTATTTTAATGGGTTTTATTAAAGTTATAGCTATGGGATGCATACAAATAGAATTTATAAAATGGAATTACATACTGTTGGCACATCATAATCATGTCTGGACAGGCAAGGAAAAATGGCAACAAAAGCTTTAACCAATATATGCCATTTTCTTATGGTGAAAAATGTTGCACTCCACAAAAACCATTAATGCTTTCCTGACTTTCCCTGTATATTATTTTTATTGCTTTCCATGTCATCTTTCTGTTCATGCTTATACTTCTTTTAAGCATTTGTTAGCTCTTTGTTTCTTTCTTCCTTCCAAGCCAGCTTTTAAAAAGCAACCTTGCTTGGTGAATGATTCTTACTAGCGATCAGGTTATATAGAAATCTCCTACAGAAACATGCCTTCACAGAGTGAAAGTGGGATGATTAGCAATAGCAATAGCAGTTAGTCTTGTATACTATTTCATAATGCTTTACAGCACTCTCTAAGTGGTTTACAGAGTTAACATATTGCCTCCAACAAGCTGGGTCCTCATTTTATGGTGGGCAGAATTAGCCTGCAATACTGCATTATAACCACTTTGCTACTACATCTCTTGATGATTCATTCTGATTTTTGCTTTCTCCTTGTGTTTCAACCAATGAGTTTCTGCCCTGAAATTAATGGAATAAAATTCAAGTGAAAAGTGAATTACTCCTGAATGATGCTATATAATTGTATATATGATTCTTCTCTCAAAATTCAGGAACTGTTTAAAGGACTGAAAAGTACAATTTTATATAATTTACAAATGTTTATGGGATAAAGGACTCTTCTCATGTTGAGGACTGTATATACAGTATTTCATTTTGCAGACGAGGGACCAATTTGTAAGAGCTGGCCTTTGTGAGGGTGACAGAGGGATTTCCATCTGTGTGTGCATAAATATATTTAGTTAGTATGGTTAGTATTGAATTTATTTTTCTGGATGTATTCCTGTAAATTCTTGAGTGTTATAATATCTCCACCTTTTCCCTAGAACAAATTTCTGATTAGTTATTTTGTGCTTCAGCTAATACAAGGAACACCTTCCAAAGCAAACAAACCATGCCCCATTATGTCATGAGAATTAGCTAACATTTATTTCTCCCTTTGTCTTAAACTACAGGTTAAAAGGAGTTTTGTTTCATTCTGTGTGATGGAAAGAGGCAGCTTAACTCTTTCCCTGACTGGAAGTTAAAACTGTCTCCCTATTCCCTGTACTTCTGCATAGGTGCAGCTTTGTTGGATTTATTTGAGTTTTGAAAATAAACCTGGTGAAAGAATGTGTTTGGAAGAGTAGGAACATAACAAGGCAGGAAACATGCAAGTTGAAAACAACAGGAACATCCAGGTCAGCCCTTTTCCATTCCATTTCTCCATTTTCATCCAAATGCTAAATAACTGCAAGCATTGGGCAGAATCTTTGTTTGAGCTGGCTGCATACTCAGAATCTTCCTCAAAAAAAGTTCAGGAAAATTATTCTGGGTGGTAAGACATTAATAGCTTCAGAACAGCACAGCAGGCAATTATTCTTCCATAAAAGTTTTATGAAGTGTCATAGACAGGGCATAGTCTAAAGGCACAAATTGCAAAGTCAACTTTTAAAGAAATAAACAGGTCTATGTTAATTAGTGCCTAGGAAACATTTCTTTACTTCCACCAGAGTAAATGGGCTATGAAGAAAATTGATCACAAATTAAGTATCTTGTAAAACTTGTGTTTTAATATAATATATGGTCATCCTTCAGCATGTGGATTAAGTGTGATATGATTCTTGGTTACACAACTTTGCCTTTAGTATCTGTTCTTCCTCAGAGTATGAATAGGGCTTTGGATGGAGAAAAACTGACTCCAACTTAATCTTAGCAAGACTGGCTGGCTGTGGATTTGGGGCTCTAGGATCCAGTTCTGCAGATTTTCCAGCTTTTTTATGTATAAGGTCTGCATTTTTAAGTTTTTAAAATTTTATTTGTATACCTTCACCTAAGTTGACTGTAGGTGGGTTACAACAGAAAACAACACTCCAATAAAACACAAGTTAAAAACTAACATACCAACATATAAACATCAGTAACGAATTTAAAACAAAAATAACCAGAGTTATTGGCCAAAATCCATCCTTGCATCAAGCTCAATAAAGCCATTGTAAAAACTCTCCATCATTGCCAGATTCTTAAGTACATGGCAGAGGCCAACTTCAAGCTGGTTGAGGATTTTGCATACCGGCTGTTCCTATTTCTGAATCTTGAGGCTCTGCTTATGGTCTCTCATACCTTCTAATTGGATTTTTGCAATCTCCTCTATGTGGAGCTGTCCGTGAAGGCCAGAATTCTTGACTGTTGATAGTAATGGCATGTTTGTCTATGTCCAAGTAACACCACCGTTCCACAAGTTGGAGTAGTTCTTTGTAGGCTTCTTGATTTTGATTTTGATTTTTCAGGCAGACTGAAAAAACATCGAAAAAACATCGGAGGCTGCCGGGAAGGCCCGAAGACTTCTGGTGGCACTGAGGCCTCCCAGGCAGCCGAAAAACATAGAAAAACATCGGAGGCTGCCAGGAAGGCCTGAAGAGGTTGACGGGAAGGCCCAAAGACTTCTGGTGACTTCTGGGAGTTGCTGACCTTCCGGAAGCAGCATGAGGACTTCCGGGTGCTGCAAAGGACTCCCAGGCAGCTGTAACAACATCGGAG
>JAEANM010030317.1:0-10030 GCA_017656035.1 Myanophis thanlyinensis | reverse complement strand
AATAAAAATATGACAACAATTGTTGAATGCAGTGTACAGTACAAGTACAGTGGAAAGGAAGGAGACATCTAATAAATATTCAATCTCCTAATTTCTTTAGGTTTGTTACTATTTGGCACCAAGGACATGAAACAAAGTTGTATTTTGCATGTCATATGCTTCCTTTCTGATTCTATAGTTCATTCACAATCTCCTATAATTTAAATAATTTATCTTGACTGAATAGCCTTCCTTCCTTCCATCCCTCCTTCCCACCCTCTCTCCCTTTCTTAAATCACTTTTTTCTAAGAAGCAAAACATTTGCATTCTTCTTTGGGAAATTAAAAAAGGAGACAGTCCATTTATATGATATAACTACCTAAGTCAGCATAGCTATTAACATAACAACTGGTGGGGAAATAGAAAGACTGCAAAAAATGTTTCTCATGCATTACATGTATGTCTGATTGTGATAAGTTCTGCTTCCACTTTTCTCATACTCATGAGAAAATGGGTACTTGTTTTGAATAGATTTATATGCCTCAATATCAGTAGATGCTGTGCTGAATAGCTAAAATATATCAGGAGTACTTGAATGGAACAATTTGTCTATTGCAATCACAAGTCAGGAGGTACCATTTGTACCATTGTATTCTGTTCAAGACTGGAGGGAAATTGAACGTGTTTTTTGCGCATACATTTTCATAGCCTTCTAAAATATTGATCTCTGTGTCAGAGAAGACATTGTTTTCTACAATTGATTGTATTTATGTTTATTGTTGTATTTATGCAACGTGAAATTATACAATTATTAAAAATCTACATTTTAACACAACCTTAAAAAAAAAATCAGATTTATAAATTTCTCCATAGATACTTCAGTGGAAGAAATTCTGATTTGATACTGTTGTGCAAAATCTAGCAACAAGTTATTGATTTACGTTGTTCAAAAACATACTCAAGGACTACCTTGTTTTAGCATCCATTTATTTAACATTTGAAGAAATAGGAAAGTAAAGATTTCAGTTCTTTTTTCTTACCGAATTAAATGCATTGAACTAGAAAAACCATTATGCACATAGTAGAGTAGTTGCTCTTGAGGAAGAGCACCTGTGGATCTGATTCTTAGATTTTTTTAATGTCATAAAAAATTAAAAACACCATTATTAATACATAAATAAAGGTTGGGAATACAAAATCCTTTGGGGAACTCTTTTTAAGATTACAAGGAATAAATGCACTTATTTGTGCAATCAATCAAGTTAATTGTGGAATGCATGGAATTGTCTTTTATTTGTAATAAAGGATCTGCTAATCTTACATTTTAATGCATTGATCCAAAAAATACATACATTTTCTGAAATTTATGACTGAGATTTCCTGTTGACATTAGATATCGTGACATAGGGACAGACTCATAATATTTCATTGTCCCACCTATTAATGGGCCTTTATTTTTATGTATTTGATGAACAGTTAAATTATAAATAAAATTGAATAATTCATTGTGTTAGTTTTCGATATATATTTTCATTTTTCTAGTCCCGTGTTTCTATCTTGCCTAGCAGTATACTGTATCTTTTCATCTTGAAGAAGATTTATAAATACCGTACGTCCACACTCATTGTGAGCTAACAGGATTTAGTACCCCATTTATCTGTTCAGGCATCAATTTGTATGAGATATCGTATTTGTAACAATGCTGCATCTTAAAATGGAAGGCTTGTATCTGTAGATGTGCTTTGATTTATTTCAGTGGCACATGGAAGGCATCATGACACCTCCAATACTCCTTGTTGTTCTTTCTTAAATTAGAAACTCAGACCCATAAAAATAAGTGCAGGTTTGCCACTTTAATTATTCACTTTAGACAAATCCTCACTGACCCTAAGCTGCTTTCTCCTAGGACCGTGATGGCGAGCCTATGGCATGGTGCCACAGGTGGCACGCAGAACCATCTTGCTGGGCACACAGGCTGTCAGCCAACTTACCTCCAGCTGAGCATACACAGGCAATTGCACATGCACGCATGCATGATTGCAGAGACTCAGCTGGTCTTCAGGCCTCCGCTGTGCATGTGTGTGATTGCAGTAGGAAATCCAACTGGTCTTTGGAGTTCTCCTGTGCATGCACATGTAATTGCTCATGTGTGCGTGAGTGCCTGCATGCAGCACACATGCGCTGCACATGCAAAAGCCGCATGCATGCACAGATGGTGCGGTTGCACATACAGCGCACGTGGAGGAGCTGCACGCAAGTGTGGATGGCACTGATACTAAATTGATACATGTTCATTGATAACATAGCTAAGCAATAATACACGACAGGATTACAATCTCTCTAGTCAGTTACAAAAGGAATAATAAATTTGGGGAACAATTACTTTCTATGCCAAGAACAAAAAGTACTGAGTTGTTTTTGTGAGAATATGGTTTGCCTCTTTGGTCACAGGTTCTTCCAGTGAGATGAAAAATAAACATGTATTTCAGCTTATGTTGTATGAAGAGAGCCTCTTTAAAAAAAATTCAAGAGGTCTCGCTACTTTTTTCTAGACTTGTTATTCCTTTCTCTCAACATGTTAGGTGTGTGTGTATATGCTCTTGAACAGTTTCATGAAAGGTGCAACTCACTTTTATTGAAAGGAGATGCTGCAGTTGTTGAATTTGTGTCTATAGATAAGAAGTTTAATACTTTTTCATATGCTTTCGTTATGTTGATTGTTTTTTCTGACTGTTGGATACTGATCTAAACAGGTTTAATTCCAGACATATAGAACTACAGAATATATTGCTCAGTAATGCTAAATGTATAAGATTTTACATGTAACATGCTACTTCCATGGTCCATTATCTCCACTACCTGTATCTCTGTTATGGTCTAGGGTTACCAGATTAAGCTGCCACAATCTCAGTGACCACTAAAGGTCAGCAAAAAGTTAGATTGTTCTGAAATGTATAAATAACAGGCAAAAACATTGTTTTGGCAGACCTATGGGACAAAAAGTTTAGTCCCAGTTTAGGAAAAGAAATCACAATCATAGATATGATTTGAAGTTGGCATGCTGACATAAATCAAACTGAGGGATAACCTTCAGATATTAAATATTATGTGATTGATGAAAGATGGAAGCAAAAGGTCTAATATATCACATCAAAGGGATATATGTAATGGGAATGGGAATGGAATATATGATACAGTAATGTAAATTTTAACCCACTTTAGCAATATCAATGTCAATCCAGAATAAGTGGGCAACACACGAATAATATAATTTCTTTCATAGTCTACCTTTTAAATAACTGAAGCTGAGCTAAAGATGATCTGTGCGTGAAGAAACAAAGCACATTTTTCTATATTATGGTCTGTTCAGAAATTATAAAAATGAGAAAATAAAAATAAATAAAAAAACAATTCTAATTTTATTCCAAGTATATCCCAGCTGGTCAGGAGCTGACTTATCTTTGACCTTCTTCCTCAGTTTATATCAAGGTTAGAGCTAAAATCAAGGTTAAAGTCTAATATTTTCTCTTGTACAAAAATAAAATAACCTGGCAATGACACCACATGCTTCATAATCAGCTTCTGACAAGCAGAGTTAATGCAGGAGGTGGAAGTAAAATCATAGGTCACAGTGACATAAAGTCTCACTTAATGACCACAGCACTCAGAAACAAAATTATCTTTGCTAAGGAAGGAGTACCTATAGTGGTACCTCAGTGGAATAGCTCCTTGTGAGTGGTTGAAATCTTGTCTTTTGCTAAGCCTACATCATAGAAACCATGGTGAACTGACAAGAAAAGGAAGAAAAGAAATATACAGGTAGTCCTCAAATTATGACAGTTCACTTAATGACCAAAGTTACAACGGCACTGAAAAACTTATGACTTATGACCATTTTTCAAACTTAATGACCATTGGAACATCCCCACGGTCACAAGATTTACGTTTGGATGGTTGATATTTATGACAGTTGCAGTGTCCCAAAGTCATGTCAGACCTTCTGACAAGCACAGTGAATGGGGAAACCTGATTCACTTAGCAACTGTGTTACTAATTTAAGAATGCAGTGATTTAAAAAATCTACAATTATCTGCTAAGATACAAAATGGAAGAGGAAGTAGTGAAAGAGGTGATGATCAAGAAAGAGGTGATGGGCAAGAAACTTTGGATATACCATTGAACTGGAGAAATGGGAAAGGATTTGGGAGGAAAACTACAAATTGACGAAATCGGTAGCCTACAAGGAAAATATCTACAAAATGTTCTACAGGTGGCATATCCCACCAGCAAGAATAGTGAAAATCAGACTGTTGGAAGTGCAAGCAAAAACAGGGAATATATTACCACATCTGGTGGTTATGTCAGAAAGCAAAGCAGTATTGGAACATGTTAAAAATTGTGGGCTGTCCCATAACCCAACTGGAGGAAATTGCCAGGTCCCTCTGTCTCAACAGAGTGAGAAAAATCCTCAGGGATGACTCTCACCCAGGACAGAACATACTTCTACCATCGGGCAAGAGATACAGAAACATAGCCAGCTGGACAAATAGGCTGAAAAATAGCTTCCATCCATGGGCCGTCCGACTTCTAAATGCCACATAACACCACAACTAGACTTAATACAACAGACTCACAGTGCCAGTGCAATGTGCAATATGTACATACCAGTGGAATAATGTGTATGTGTATGTATGTATGTATGTATGTATGTATATATGTGGAAATGTGTGCCTAGCCCCGGTAATTCCTGGGGTTAGGGATTTGTTTATAAGTCTGGAGATGTATTCTGTGTTTTTGTGCTTTGTGTGATTGTACCAATGGAGGCTCATTCAATATCACTGCACACATGTTGTGCATTGACAGTAAAGATTTGAAATTTGAAGGAAATGGATAGAAGAGATAACAAAGCAACAAATAGAAATGAAACTCGGATTATTCTTACTAAGTATATTCACAGGGAAACAGGGAAAAAAACTCCCAATATTTAATCCTACATATCATAATTGTGGCAAGAATAGTCTACACACAAAATTGGAAGAAGTTACAAATTTCAAAGGAAAACCACCTTTTCTCATTTGAAGAAAAAACAAAGGCAAGAAGATACAGGCAATCCTCAATTTGCAATTGAGTCCAAAATTTATGTTGCTAAATGAGACATTTTTAAAGTGAGTTTTGTCCCATTTTATGACTTTTCTTGGCACAGAAGCGAATCATTGCAATTGTTAAGTTAGTAACACGGCTGTTAAATGAATCTGGCTTCCCCACCGACTTTGCTTGTCAGATGGTTACAAAAGGGGGGATCACATAATCCCAGGACAATGCAGCCGTCATAAATATGAACCTAGTTGCCAAGCATCCAAATTTTGATCATTTGACTATGGGGACTCCTCAACAGTCATAAATGTGAAAAATGATCATAAGTAACTTTTTCAGTGCAACTGCAACTTTGAACTGTCACTAAACAAAATTAAGTCGAGGATTACCTATAATGGCTTACATATCAGAATCTTATGCATTGTGTAGCCTGCCAGCATGTATAGGATTAAATCACACATTTGGAACTCCTCCATTATGGATAAAGAAACAGTTATAATGGCTGCTCTGAGAATATATAGGAAGAAATCATTGAATGTGGATTTAGATAGATAATTTTCCTCCTTATTAACTATTTCAATAATTGGGAGGATGCTTTCTATCTTCCAAACCCTAAATCAATTTCCATTTTCCAGAGAGCTACAGAAAGAATCTGCTTAGTCATACTTGCTTTCATTTCAAATCTTAACCAGCCTGAAATGTTGCTACTTTCTTGAACCCACTATGGTCACAACTGATTACTTTGTCAATATACGATAGCTGAATTGTTTTAGCAGGTGATAGCCCAAGGATTAGAAAATAAATACAGCTTGTAATATTTTGCCTGTCTGTCATAAATTATTTGTAACTTAGAAAAGTTTTAACATCTGTTATTGCCTGAATCCAGATAACATCAACAATGCTTAGTTCCCATTACAGTGAAGGACACATTGTACTTGTAACTAACGTGTTTCATTAATTTCTATTTGACTTTAGAATGACTTGGTTTGGAGGTAATGCTTTCAAGAAAGACCACAGGCAGAAGACAGTTTTCATGTAGATCCAGTGTGGTGTTTAAACCAGGACTGAAAAATGTGGTGCCCAAAGTTAAATAACTGGTAAATTTCCTAAAAATGTTGGTCACAGAATAGATTTACTCAGCTAATGGCAGAACTGATTGTTAGATGAGATTAAACCCAGATGGAGTCTTTGTTCTTTCTGCTATATTCACATTTTGTTTCTTCTTTCTTTTATATCCACCCATCTATCCTTAAATAGTCATTCACCCATGTAGCTTTTCAAATGATCAATGAGAAAAGCCGAGTGGGAGGGAATGGAGGCACGCTTCCACAGTGTCATTGTTCAAATGTTTACCTACTTGGTGAGGATATTCCATTCTATCATCATAGCCCACAAGCTTCCCAATCTCAACACCTGTTTTAAAGATAAAATAATTACTTGTTGGGTTCTATCTATAAACCTAGTCAAGCTTTATCAGATTGTAAGAGCATATAATATCACCATCCTTTTATAATAGGATTAGCAACCCACAATCTGGAAGCTCTGCCCAGATCCCAAGCAGGCAGTTAAACTTGTTGAGTCTTACTATGTTACTTACTATGATTATTCCACCTTACCCTGATCCTGGGCAGACCTGCAACTTGCTACAGATCACCATCTTAGGTTAGGAAAGGAAAAATCCATGTTTCATTTTTCCTTAGGTAAAGAGATTGGTAATAGCCTATAGCAGCAGAAATACAGACATTTAAAATATATCCACTGGGAGAGAAAAGAGAAATGCAGTGTCCATTTTCCTACCATTGATGGTCTTGAAAATTGCATTAGTTTTGCTGCTATTGACAGTATAAATGCACAGGTTAATAATCCCTTTTTGCTGAAATATGTGCTTTGTCTATGTCTGACTATGAATGGCAATGTGCTAATAAATACTGTGTATAAGTGTCATTGTCAGGTTAAAATTGATGGCAGGAATGCAGTGACTGCCATCTTGATGTTCTGTAGGATATAAATCTAATTCTGAAGATTTCTGAAGACCCCCCCCCCCCCACTTGGTGCAGTTATTTTAAAACACGATTGCAACATGAGAGAGGTAATTTTGGGAGAGGGTCCATTAGCAATCTATTTCAAATATGTCCTCTTACAGGAATTTCACTTTAAAACGCCTTCCCTGCTGCCAGCACATAGTTTCCAGTGATGGTGGACGGGCAAGAGGGGAAGTGATAAAATATTGTGATATCCTAATACAAATTCTGCATCTTTTGCTTTTACATATATCATTGTAATCTAAGTAGGAAAGAGCAAACTTTGTATTCTGATTTCTCAATGCATGTTTGGTTATTTTAATGTCATTGTGGTTAAGAATTCAGTCCTTTTGTAACTGAATTAGTGTTAAACTGAGAAGTGTTTATGCTTAATATTCTGCTGATCAAATAACCTTTTGCTTATTTTTCATTAGACTTGCTTTTTAGGTATATGTCCTACAGGACATTAAGATTACATTCATGGCATCCCTGCCATCAATTTTATCTTGACAACAGTGCCACTATAAAGTTGGCTCAAAGTTATCACTAAATTTTCATGGCTGAAGATATTATTTTTATCCTGCCTTTATTATTTTTTTATAAACAAGGCATAAACATACCTAATACTTCTTCCTCCTATATTCCCGACAGCAACAACCTTGTGAAATGGCTTGGGCTGAGAAAGAGTGACTGGCCCAGAGTCACCCAGCTGGCTCTCATGCCTAAAGTGGGAGTAGAACTGACAATTCCCTAGCTTCCAACCAGATGCCTTAAAACCAGTGGCTCAGACTGTCTGAGGAGCTTTTACATATGGGGAGGGGTAAACCTGGTTTAGAGAACTTGTCTATTTTCTCCATCAGAGAAAAGCGTTCACTCCTTATTCTTGGATTTTTCTACCAAGTAGTGATTGTGAATTTCTAAGAGCACTTGTAGGAATACAATGAGGAAAGATAAAACAGCAGACTTGCAAGATTCTATTATTATAGCCTCTCTCAGTGAAATTTACTTCTAGTTTTCCTATAGAAGCAGTTTCCAGATCTGTTGTTGGGATGACACCAATCCTTTAAGTCTGCTTGTGTTTTACCCTCTTACTGTACGCCACTGAATCAGGGAGCACCCACCTGGAGTTTCTTCCTGATGATTTCTCCTTTCTCTGGGATACAGGCACAGCCTTCTGCCCTGGCCTCTGTCCCAGTTTCTGAATATTCATTTCAAGGCCATTTCCATGGCTCACTATGCCTGGCTTCCAGGGCCTTTAACCATACACATCATTACATTATACAAGTACTGACCTTGTAAAATTTCCATACTGCAGTAGATTTCAGACTTACTCTTTTGTTTGTACGGCATCCCTATTTTGCCTCATGACATGAAGCCCTCTTTATCTTGATTTGTAAATCATAAGTATAAATTTGTGACCTTTTGCTAGACTACAGCAACATTGATCATGTAGTTTGAGACTGTCAAAAGTTGTCTTTTAGTAGTATCTGGAATATCTCCATTTCTGTCATAAATTCTAATGAATCTGCTGGAAGCATTATAGCAGATGATGTATGTACCATGGTTTGGAAGAAGTACTTTATACTATTTGTAATTTGTAATATTGTGCAAATCTCCTCTTCAGAAATGACCTGTGTCACCCTAAAATTTTGACCAGCATTTTAATAGCCAAAAGAGTCATACACAGAAGTCTCTTCAGTAGTTAACAGTAAATATGGAAAGAGGTTCCTGTGCGTGCATCTCATGTTGAAAACCCATCTGAGCTTCCAAAGGAAATCTTAGAAATGAGGTAAAGTGAAGCAATGTAGCTTCTGCTTCACTTTGGGTTGGGAAGCTGTGTTATTTTGCAAAGAAGATTTAAAGAAATATTTCACCTGAATCTTTAATGGAACAAACACCCTTCTGAAGTTGTGTAGAACTCTTTTTTTAATCTCCCTATGAGTTAAAATAAAAAGGTCTTTCTAGCGTGGGCCTGAACTGCGTTCCAAGGTTCTTTGGAAGAAATGGTGATTATTAGTGTTAGAATCATGGAAATCTCATTGTGCTTACAGTGATATACTCTTTGGTCAAAAAAATGTGACCCATACTCATGACCAAACAATGACAGGAAGGAGCTAAGGAAATGGAAAAGCAAAAATATGAAAGCAGGAAGACATTAGATTACCAATCCTGAGTTAGAATCTTTTCGATCCTTTCATACTACTCTTTGGTTAGGAAGCATCTAAGGACATAGCTGTAAAGAGATCTGTATCAGTTCTGCTTCAGCTAGCTTGAATAAAGGCTTTGATCTGCAAATTTTATATTCTTTATCTTGAAAATCTTCATTTGATCTCAAGTAGATATTGGTGGTTTGCCAACTATTAAGAAGGACAATTGGCATATGGCCAGGGTTGTACAGATGGCCTGCCATGCATGACCATGTCTCTGGATTTCATGCCTAGTAACATCAACAGATTCTTCTTTCTTCTTCACCAGCAATATGTCTTGATCTGTGGCCTTTTGCTGATTGCTTGGCCCCCATTTCAGCTCTCCCCTCCCTATTCTATTCAATCCCACTAGAATTCATAAACATTATATTCCATATAAACACCATAAATAACACAATATACAATAGCAAGGGCTATTAATTGCCTTCCAATAGAGCTTAGAAATAGTCTAAATCTTTCAACTGAATTTTGCATTGTGGTGATTTTTCCTTTGTAATATCTCCTCTTTTTTTTTTTTTTTTTTTTTTTTTTTAGCAATAATGCTTTATTTTTCAATGTCATAAAAATGACCGCTCAGCTGTCACTAACAAGAGATCTAAACCAATATATGCATTTTTGTTGGAATTTCTCCTGTATCTAGCCATTTAATTCTCTTGATTTTAATAGTATTTATTCATTAGGTACATACAGTACATACATATGTATGTGCATGTGCATGTGTGTGTATGT
>JAEANM010030316.1:0-10030 GCA_017656035.1 Myanophis thanlyinensis | reverse complement strand
AATAAATAAATAATTAAATAAAATTAGGAAAAAATATTCTTAATTTATAACATCTTTGCTGCTGTGCAATTAGGTATCACTACCTTGATTTATAGTCCTGAAAGAGAATGAATATTAAAAAGGCAAAAAAAGAAAAAAAATCTTGGTATGAAAATAACTTTTATTTTGTGGATCAAACTTTGAGAACAGCTATTTTAGAGCCATTGTAGTATCATAGCATTTATGTTTATTCTAACTAGATCTATCTTAATATTTGTAACCTATTTAGAATATAGTATTCTGTGTTTCAGTATTCACTGAATAGGTAGCAATTAAATAACTCAAGGTTTTACAGTAGTATGTTAAATTCTATTCAGTATGTCAGCATATAGTCCGCTCTTGCTAATTCTGACTTAATTTATACAAATTGCTTAAAAATATTTTACACTATAAGCTTTGTAACTAGATTTAAAAATATGTTTTATAAAAAAAACTGAAAATCTGAAAATTTGGACAGAGGAAAAATCTGCAACCTTCAACAACAGAGTAATGCAATTCAGTAGTAGGGTAGAGAATTTCCCTTGCAAAGATAGAGATCCAATTTTTGGTGTCACTAGTTAAAGGGGTCAGAAAAAATATAGTCTCTTCTGAGTTGAAGTCAACTCCTGGTGAACACGTGGACAAATCGAATGTGCTCTTGCATCTGGAATTAACGAGGCCTACCTTTGAAATCAACCAAGGTCAGCTAGGTATTGCCACATAACAAGGTCAAAATATCAGATAACATGTAAGCTATTGCTTTCCAAACTAAATATTATCAGGCCATAGAACCTAATAGGCAGTTTCCTATATTCAGTGACCTTTTGTGAACATTTGCTGGTTTGTTTATTATAATAACAGTAAACCCTGTTCTTCCTTTTTCTTCTTCCCTTCTCTTTTTCCTTCCTTTGCCCCCTTTCTTATTCCTTCTTCTCTTTTTCCTAACCTCCCTGTTCTTCTTCTCCTTCATCTCAAAGGTCAAAATGGCAAAGCAGTCTCAAACATTTCAAAAATAAAAGCCTGTAAAATACAGTAGAAGAGCTGAGTATTTAAGCAGTACTAAGCCAGCAGAAGAAATAAAATAAAATATCCTGAAGGCTTTAAATTTTAAAAAATCCAGGAATAGGGGAAAAAAACCTTTATCTTTTATAAAAATACTAATTGTAAGCATCTTTGGAATTTTGTTCTCCTTTTATATTGTTTTGTTGGTGTTATTGTTATTAAAACTGTTATTCATTCTAACCCTAAAATACGGTCCTCATGGAAATAATCTCAGAAGTTGTAGGGTGTGATTTTTCTCAGAATTTTAATGGGAGAGATAATGTGTTAGTGTGAATATAATTTTGGAGATGATGCTAAGCCAGTTATTAGAACACAAAAGCAAGATCATCACAGAATTTTCTTTAACCGGATTTATTAAAAGGAAATTTTTACAGAAATCTTGACAACCATATAGTTGGGAAGTAGTTTTCTGACCCTTAGGATTCTTGCTTCCATTACCTATAGTATTGACAGTTTTGGCTTGGTGGAGGAAGAAGAGATAATAACAGCCACAGGTGAAGACTGGTGATGCCATGTCATTATAAAAATGGGTGGATCTGATATTATAAATATCCAGGTGTTATTTTTCTATCAGATGCCAGAGCATATCTCATTTGCTTAATTTCTCATGGGACAGTAGTGAAAAATCAAGCCATTGGTTTTTGATAATTTGTCATTGAATTTTGGAGGTGCTGCTCTGTACGCTTCCAAGAAAGGCATGCTGCCTATTGGTCATGGGTTGGGGAAACTGAGGCCTTCTCATAACAAAATGGCAGCTTGAATACAGCCTGAAAGTGCACATTTATAAAATGTCAACATACTACAATATATTGTGTAATGCTATGTGAGGAAAAACAAGCAGAATGAATAAATCCCATCAAAGGATTTGTCAGATAACCTTGCAGCTGCATAATGGGTGGAAAAAGAGAAAGAGAATCAGAAAGGACCTTCCATAGTTTTTCAGGCAATTGGTGGTAGTGCAGTGGTTTGAATGTAGTATTGTGCTCAAACTCTTCCCACAGGCTGGAGTTCATTCCTGATGACGCTCAAGTTTGACTCAGCTTTCCATCTTTCCAAGGTTGGTAAAATGAAAACCCAGATTGTTGGAGACAATTTGCTGGCGTTGAAAATTGCCCAGAGAGTGTTATAAAGTGCTATAAAGCACTATGGGGTGATATATAAATCTAAGTGCTAAAGAAGATAGTTGGTATTTTCAGACTTGCAAGATTTTGTTAATTTAGCCTTCTAATACAGTAGAATTAGCTCATCTGGTCATGTTTCCTGTCTAGTTTATCCAGGAATGCTGGCCAATTACATTGAATAAGGATTAATTTCATTGCCACATTTTGGAATAATTAAAATTTCCATTCAGCGTTCACATAAAGTATGTGGCAGGTTTAGGGTATGATTAACAGTGACCAAATCCGTGTTCCTTCTGAAATGGAGCAGTTTGCGAATAGAATAGAATAGAATAGAATTCTTAATAGGCCAAGTGTGATTGGACACACAAGGAATTAATAAGAATTCCCCTGGCAACAGCTCAACCTGGAGATCTGTTCTCTAGAGCTTCCCCCAAGCTCCCTTCCAAAAGTAGTTTTATCTTCTTTCTTTGTTTTTTTTTAATCCATTCCCAAGCATTCTCCAACCAACAATTGGTTGATTTCACTTTTTGCTCAACCATAGATGTTAGATATGAAGAGCAAAGAAAATGAGATCTGACTGTCTTCCACATTCTTCTCTGTCCCAAATATGTATTTCAAAATCACCCAAATAGAGAATTAAAATTAAGTCAAAATATGTATATGTGGCACCCTATGTATATTTCTGGTAATGTTATGACTTTCTGTCTGTAAATAAATAAAACATGAAGCATTGGTAGTTTGTCTAAAAGCAGGAAAACATTTGGCATTACAGTTTGCCTGTCTACTTATGAAAAGCAGTTGCCAAGAGAATCCGTTAGTCATCAGGTGAGGTTCTGCACCATAGCGTTTTCATTTCATATCTTTTGAGTTGGATTTTTTTTCTTGTCAATCATAACAATGCATTAACAATGGGACCTCTGTATCTAGATGTGGATAATCAAAATGGTACAGGCTTTGTGTCAAATATCTCCAGTGCAATCTGTGGAAAGTTTTTGGCATTATCTACGAGAGCAAGTTATTCTGTGTTAAAAAAGTTTATGTTACTAACAAAACTGTGATTTACCAAATGATATGTCAGGTGTGAATGCATTGCAAATAGCTTGTACTAGGTGGTATTTTCAAATTTGAGAGTCTCTTAGTCTACTGTTTATAAACAGGATGCAAAATAATGTTTTTTATTATTTTATTATGTTTTATTATTTATAAAATACAAATATCCAACATTTAACCTTACTGTGTTATATATTTACATAGCATATCTCTCTTAATATTTCTTATCATCTATTTACATATACATGTATTTACATTTCCTTTTCCCGTTTTATCCAATTGTATACCATGTTCCATATCCTATAATATTCCTTGTCATCTTTGCCCTTCATTTTTAATGTTAATCTATCTAGCTCCGCACATTCAAAAAAAAATCTATAACCATTTCCTTTTATGGTTTATCTGTTTCCAATTTTTTGCATAAATAATTCTTGCCGCTGTTAGAATATGTATGATAATATATTGGAAGTGCTTTTGAATTTTAGAGTCTAATATGCCTAATAAAAATATTTCCGGTTTCAATTCTATTTTTATTCCCATGAATTCATATATCCAAATCTTCACCTGTTCCCAGAAACTGGTAGCTTTTGGACATTATAATGTTTGTTTTTTCATGGAGCTACAGAAATACATGTTTCCTCAGCCTCAGTAACTTTAAAATGGGTGGATTTCAACTCCCAGAATTCCCCAGTTAGCATGTGTGAACTGAAGAATTCTGGGAGCTGAAGTCCACAAATCTTAAAATTGCTGAGGTTGAGACACATTGCTTTACTGCTATCAGACTAGTTTTTCTCATCTCTACCACATTCAATTGTAAGTGGATTTCCAAATAATTGGTTCCATGATTCCATTATACCCCCAGAGTAGTTCAAACTCAGAAAAAAAACTACATTCTACTTTGTAGAATACAGATAATTAATTGCATTGCCCAATCTTCTAGATTACTTTATTTGAAATGTTCTCCTCTTTTTTGTCACAGCTTCACTAGTCTTTCAGTGTGATTGAAGGCTGAACAAAATCAATTCTTTAAAAAAAAATATTCCCAACTTTTTTCTCTCCACAGTCATAAAATCAAAATATCTCAAAAAGTGAATAGTATAATGAAATAGAAATGTCCCTGTAGAGGGACAGATTGTAGAGTCTTCATGAAATATCTGCAACTTCACAACACTGAAGCTGCAAAGATTCATCCCTGTAGCCTGATTTCCACAGTCCAAAGAAGGCCTGTAAACCATTTGCCAAGGTCATAAGGCCTCCATCTCCTGGCCAGCCTCCTGATGAGGCTGGCTGAACTCAGGCTAATTAGTGTCACTGCTGAAAGTAGCGTCTTCCATCTTTTGCTAGCACCAGTCTTTTCTTGCAGTGTGTATGGAAGGAAGAGCAGTCAGAGTTAGTGATCTGCTGGGCTTCAACTGACCTGACAGATCTGCTGCATAACTGCCCGCTCCTGTCTGTCTACTGAGCTCTGCACTTCCACCGCCATTTGTGCTGTGTCTGCCAGAGACCAGCCTGTCTCTTGAGCAACTCTTTTCTTCTTTTAGGGGAAGTGATAAGAATTTCAACCTCATGTAATATTGAATGCAGACTCTCCCAGGAAACTGATGCATCAAATTATGACTTACTGGATTCAGAGGTTCAAGTCATAAATATGTGTGCAAGTGGAATCAGAGAATTATTTAATGCAGAGGCATTCCAAAATATTATCACCAGTCCCCCAATCCTCAGAGCAGATCATTCCACTGACTTTTTTTTTTTTTTACTGTCCAAGTAAAAATTTAGGAGCATGACTTTGTTCAAGATTCTGTGAATTTTTGCTTTGGTTATCACCATCCAGACTTAACATTAGTATTATATTACATACTCAAAAGAAGTAACAGGATCAATGGCAACAAGCCACAGTTCTAGGTGGCTGTAGAAGACCTCACCCTACCCCATCCAGAGCACAAACTTCTCAAAGTCTGGAAATAGGACAGGCCTTTTCCTCTTTAAATAAATCTGGTTAAAGAAAATTCCATGATAATCTTGCTTTTGGGTTGCAAGTGGTCACTAAGGGCTTCTTAAAGCTGGCTTAGTTATTTTTTTTTTTTTAGTGTCATCTCCAAAATTATCTTCACACCAACACATTATCAGTAAGGGAGTTTTGCTGTTTTGTTTTGTTTTTCCAATGAGGTGAGCTTGGGAACTTTTAGCCATTTGGCTCCCCTAATTTTCTCCTCCTCTTACTGGTAATAAATCAGATTTTTATTTTGAATAAAAGAAATAGAGGTTATTGAGCAAATTGCCATCATCAGCTTTTGTAGGTGCTTCTGGGTAGCAGCTTTGAAAAAATACTGTTATTTTTCCCATGGGAAGACTGACCTCTCAATCTTCTGGGAGATTGACGTTCTTAGGGTAAAAAATACTGAGCCTGAGGGATAAGGAAGAAAACACAGAAACACAGAAAATAGTCCAGCTATCTATCAAAGAAGAAACAGGAAACACATAAGAGTCCCCAAGCCTACCCAGCCCCATATGTAGAAGAGAAATTGGCAGGTCATTTTTCCACCAGATACTGAATGGAAGATTGAAGGATGGCAGAGATTCTGCAAATTGTTGCCCAGGAACTATTATTTGTATCTAGAAGGAGGAGTATCCCATATTCTGCCATTGAAGTTAAAGGTGGCTTGTTCAATAGAACACAATGCCTGGAATGTTGAACTAGAGTCAAAGTAAAATTTGCCTCCCAGGATGAAACATTATACCATAGTCTGACTCGTATTGCATCCTTGCGTAATCAAGGAATTTACTTCTGCCCAGCTAGAATCTTTTCTTTTGGTTCTGGATTCCCTACAATAACACAATTGCTATGAAGATAGCAATGAAATCAAACCAATCCCTTGTCTGTACAGCCCCCATTGTATGACCTAGATCTCAGCTAATATATCAAGAAAGGAACAACTAGGAAACTGTAAATACAGTACTTCTGGGCTACATCCCTTTGGGGTGATCTTGAGCACTTACAATTTCTCACAGCTGTGTACACACTTAGGGACACACACTTATTTTTTACTCAAGCGTTAACTGCACTGATCAAGGAGATGGGTACACACAGAGCCTTAGCAGAAGAGGGACTTCAGCACTCTCTCGAGTTCATCACACTTGCATTGCTTGATTTTCTTCTTCTTCTTCACAGCCTTCCTCTTCCGGTTCTTTGGATTTCGGCATCTTCTTCGGACGAACTTCCTTTTTTTCCTCTTCCTTTTCGTTCTACAGCCCTTGGACCCACTGTACGATCGCCACAATTGAGCTGCCTTCCTCTTGTAGTTTTCTTTGTCATTATTAGGTTGTTGGTGCCACATGGTGCCCAGCCTTTTAGCCATTTGGATCACATCCCAATTCGGATTGTCACACTTAAGCTTTGAACGTCTGTCTTTCATGAAAAGGAAAAAAGCAGGCAGAGGCCGTCGCTTTCGGCCTCGATGTTTTCTTCTCTTTCCAAAACCTTTTCTCCTTCTACGTGATTTTGCTGATCTTTTCAAGCAGCGGTTGCCCTTGGCCATTGTTTCATCTTTCCCTTGTTTTTCTTAGGATTGTTTTTACTATTGTGTTGAGCACCACTTGGGGGACTCAAGTTATTTTAGCTCTTTGGTGATGACCGTAACCGCTGCTTAAGATGATGAGGCTTCGCTCCGTGATTTTGACATGCTCTTCCGGACCATGCCTAAAAGGGAGTTAACGCATGAAGATGGACATGTTGGAGGAAACCTTTCAGATGTTAAGTGTCCCCCCTGCTTTCTAAAAGTGCTTTCCAGGCCAGAGCAACACCTACATTCAAATGTTATGCCATTATTCTGTAAGGGAGTAATATGATTGTGTCCTCAACTTCAAAATAAACCAATGAGAACGAGGACTGATTTGAGTAATTTGCATACTGACCTGTTGACTTATGCTGAATCATGATTGCAAATAGGAGTGTATCAAGTCACAAGGGACACCAGCCATGCTTTATTGGCTAATATATTGTGGTGGAATGTGGTTCAGAATCATAGAGGGAGGGCTGCTTTTCCAGAGCGCAAAGAAACAGCAGAGCTTGGAACGTCTGGTGGTAAGAAGCTATTAAGGTTAGACTCTCCCTAGCAATTCTCAAAGTACAACTTATAGGTATGCAGGTAGAATAGAATAGAATAGAATAGAATAGAATAGACTGAAAAGGACCTCGGATATCTTTTAGTCCAGCCCTCTGCTCAAGCAGGTGAACCTATATCATTTCTGATAAGTGATGTCTAGATTCTTCTTAAAAACATCCAGTGATAGAGCGCCCACGATTTCTGGAGGCAAACTGTTCCACTGGTACATTGTCCTCAACTGTTAGGAAGTTTCTCCTTAATTCCAGGTTGCTATTCTCTTTGATTAATTTCCAACCATTGTTTCTTGTTCTCCCCTCTGGTGCTTTGGAGAATAATTTGACCCCCTCTTCTTTGTGGCAGTCCCTCAAGTACTGGAATACTGCTATCATGTCACACCTAATTCTTCTTTTCTTTAGATTAGCCAAACCCAAAT
Organism: Myanophis thanlyinensis; assembly: GCA_017656035.1. Lineage (NCBI taxonomy): Eukaryota > Metazoa > Chordata > Lepidosauria > Squamata > Homalopsidae > Myanophis > Myanophis thanlyinensis. The sequence goes on along the minus strand of JAEANM010030316.1, from coordinate 2,240 downwards.
CCTGAAGCCGTTCTTCATATATTTTAGTCTCCAGGCCTTTGATCATCTTAGTTGCTTTTCTCTGAATTTTTTTCCAAAGTCTCAACATCATTTTTGTAGTATGGTAACCAAAATTAGTTGCAGTATTCCAGGTATGGTCTTACTAGGGTTTTATATAACGGTACTAATACTTTAAGTGACCTTGATTCTATGCCTCTATTTATACAACCTAGGATTGTATTAGCTTTTTGGGTGACTGCTGCACACTGGCTCATATTCAAGTGATCATCCACTTGGACTCCAAGGTCCCTCTCATAGTTACTGTTTTTGATCCAGGTCTCTCTCAATTTGTGCTTATTCCTTTGATTTTTCCTTCCTAAATGTAAAAAGCTAATTGGTTTAGTCTGGCAAGATTCTTGATTTTTTTGGGTCTGACATATATCCTCCATACCTTAACATGTATTAATAACTACTTATCACTCTTTTCTTTTATGATATATCTATATATTATCTACTGTATGTCTTTTTTCATCCATTCTCTATAAGCCAATTCTGGCCATTCCCCCCCACCCAAAAAAAAAAAAAATCTGGCCATAATTCCCAGAATTCTTCATAAAGGCCATGTTGGCTAAAGAATTTTGAGTGTTGAGGATCGCAAATATGAAGGGTACTAGCAGTGCCCAAGAATGGAGGGGGAAGAGTGTGTGAAGATTGTAGTCATAGCAACATGGAATCTTCCCTCCCTCTTTGTAAATTCATATAACATCAATGTATTAGAAATGGGATGGGGCTTCAAGTGTGATGCACAATTTGCCTAGTTTGACACACCCCAACCTCCTGGCCCTGTGGATGCCACTAAAGAGAGTCCAGGTATGGAAAATGATGCTAGTTTGAGCAATAAGAGCTAATTTGCCTGCAGCAAGAGTCCAGAATCATTCAGAGCAAAAGCCACAATGTCTATCCTTATTTTGGTTTCCAATCATAATCCCCTAGCCAAACGTTATTTGGATGTAGTTACACTCAAGATATGCATTGAGAGAGGGGGAAGGGGAATTATCTTGCCAGAAAAGCTGCCAAGAATCACATTATATAAGAAGAAGAAAAATAAAAATAAAGGTTTGAGGGACTACTCAGAGAATATTTCTGGATGTACATGAATACATAAAAACATCCTGTCCCTTTTCCAGATCTTCAATATTTCTCTAAAAAAATGTGGCTATCATTTAATAAAATTTCTAATTTTATAAACTGCCCCATTATATTATTTATATATTTATTATCTGTATAGCTTCTTTTTTAATTAACCTCAGATTAACAGAATTGGATGGGACCTTGTAGGTCATCTAGTCCAACCCCACCCCCCAAAAAACAGGGGACCTTACATCAGTGGTGGCAAACCTTTTACTTACCGAGTGCCAAAAAGTATGTGCTTTGCACATGCTACCCGCATTTGCTCCTCCACATGTGCAGCATGTGCAACAGCACTATCTGTGTATGCATGCACCTTTTGCACATGCAGTGCATGCACGCTGCATGCAGGCACGCACATATGAGCAATCACGTGTGCATGCACAGGAAAGCTCCGAAGACCAGCTGGATTTCGTGCTGCAATCGTGCACATGCAGAGCGGAGGCCCAAAGACTAGCTGGGTATCTGCAATTGTGCATGCATACATGAGCAATTGCATGTGCATGCTCAGCTGGAGGTAAGTTGGCTGACAAGCTTGTGTGTCCAGCAAGATGGCTCTGTGTGCCACTATGGTACCCGTGCCATAGGTTCACCATCATGGCCTTACACCAATTCTGACAGATGGCAGTCCAGTCTCTTCTTGAAAGCCTCCAGTGATGAAGCTTCCATAACTTCTGAAGGCAACTTCTGTTCCATGGGTTGATCGTTCTCACTGTCAGAAAATTTCTCCTTATTTCTAGGTTGAATCTCTCCTTGATCAGTTTCCTTGTTCAGATTCCTTATCTGGCCTTCAGGTACTTTGGAAAATAGGTTGACCTCCTTCTCTCTGTGGCAACCCATCAAATATTGGAATACTGCTATCATGTCTCCCCTGGTCCTTCTCTTCATTAGACTAGCTATGCCCAGTTCCTGCAACTGTTCTTGATGTATTTTAGCCTCCAGGCCCCTAATCATCTTGGTTGCTTTTCTCTGCAATTCTAGAGTCTCAACCTCTTTTTTATAGTGTGGTCACCAAAACTGTATTCTAGGTGTGGTCTTACTAAGGCTTTATAGAGTATTTATTTTATTTTATT
>JAEANM010030315.1:0-10030 GCA_017656035.1 Myanophis thanlyinensis | reverse complement strand
TGAAATATTAAGCAAGAAAATAAGACAATTATATGAGACATATGCGAACAAGATATATGTTTAACAAAATCCAATATACAAAACAGCATATATATGTGAATATGAGATAGATGATAAAACATATTGTAAATAACTGGCACAGAAAACAAATATGTAAATGGTTTTATGGAAATGGAAGTTACATCAGTTTTATTGTATCCTTTGTGCAAGTTGTATTGGCACAATAAAAAATTGAAAATTAAAAAAATAAAATAAAAAAGACTCTCCTCTTCGTGAACATCTTCACTTGCATGCAGGATAGGCTCTATGTATTATACATGCAGACAACACACTGCTCTGAGTATTATACATGCAGACAATGGCCAAAAAGAGTGTGATCAAAGATGCAACACACATTTAAAAAAAACAGCTGGAGTTTTGATTGCACCACAGTGGTCACCCCCTTGACTTTTTAAATTGTAATCCATGGGTGTCCCTTTGCAGTCCCTTTTTCAACACCCTTCTAAACAAATTATATGGGACACATGTCCCCCTGATGCTGGCTTGTAGGGAGATCCTTAGATAATAATGCTGATGCTGAGCATTACTTGAACACCATTGGCATTGACAAAATCTCCATCAGTCAATTGTAAAAGACAGCTATACCTGGATACCCTTACATTCTGCAATGTAATATTTACTGTAACATCATCAAACAACATCTGCCTATCCCAGGTCCTTGGGAAGGATAATAGATAAATGCCTAATCTGGCTTACTGTTTGATCAACAATAATAATAAGATCAACAATAATAATGAGATCAGTTTTTAAAACTAAATTCAAGAGGATTGAGAAACAGAAAAACCTAGACCGAATTGTTCATATAGGAATGCATTCATTTTTCCATATTTTAAATTCACGATAGGTTTTCTTCCTCTTAGAAAGTCTTATTTTTTTAAAAAAAATTCATTCACTCAGTTTGCATTTATATAGTATAGCAATCTCATCTTTATATTGATTTTTTTTTCCCCAGTAACTTCATTTTGGGGCCTCACATAGCCACACAGCTGCATAATATGTCTCACATACAAATAGAGCAGACTAGTTGTGATTTGTGACAGCTCTGGAAGAGGTCAGCCATGTCAATTATGGTATACATTGTGAGTCTCTATTTTCTTTCAAAAAGAGACCCAAGAATGAAAGAAAAACAGTTTATTATAATGTCATCCTCCTTTCCAAAGCAGTGGGCAGGAATGGATTTGAAAGCCAGGAGCTAATTAATGTGGAGACAAGAAAATATAAAGGTCAGTTAAATCAAAAAGGTGACCTTAGTGTCTCTGCTTCAGTGATAGCTATGACTGTTCTGGGGAATAGAATATTGTTCCAGACAACATGACCAGTTGTGTAAATATCAACTAGAGTTGAGTCCAATTGCTCACAACACCATCAGATGCTGTGAAATGGGGGCATTGTTGATGTTAGATGATAGTCAGCTGTAACTCCCACCTCCCCTCATAATAAATCAGGCTGGATGTTGTCATTCAGCAACATCTGGAGAACTAGATCAATCAACAGAAGAAAATATTTATAGCTCAGTGTTGAATTTCTGTTTTCCTTTTTTTTTCATAAAGTAACTAAATTAGTGGATCAGCAAAATGATTGAACACAATATATTTGGATGTCAGTAAGGTATCTGACAAAATAGACCACAACCTACATCTTGGTATGATAGAACAATGCAGGATAGACAGCATCACCACCAGATGGATTTATAATTGGCTGGCCAACTGCACCCAGTGGATAGTCCTCAATGGAACTACATCTATATGGAGATAAGCATGCAGTTGGATACATCAGAGTTCAATCTTGGGCCCAGTAGTCTTCAACATCTTCATAAATGATCTAGATGGGGGGAATAGAAGGAGAACTCACCAAATTTGCAGATGACACCAAACTGGGGGGAATAGCTACTACTTTAGATGATATACTCAAAATTCAGAAGGACCTTCACAGACTTGAACACTGGGCTCTATTCCATCAAAATGTAATTCAATGGTGAAAAATTAAGGACCTACACATAGGCAATGGGAAAAAAAACCCAAATGCATGGGTACAGAATAGGTGGTACCTGACTCAACAGTTGTAATTGAGAGAGATATTATGGACCACAACTTAAGTATGAGCCAGCCGTGTACTGCAGCTGTCAAAAAAAGCCAATGCAGTTATAGGCTGTATCAACAGAGGAATAGCATCAAGAAAACAAGAAGTGGTAGTAAGGTTTTACATCTTGCTGGTGAGCCCATACTTGGAATATTGCATCCAATTCTGGTAACTATAATACAAAAAAGAGGTTGAGACCCTAGAAAGTGTAGACAAGAACAACAGATAAAGGATCTGAAGGTTAAATCATTATCATATGAACAGTTGAGGGAGTTAGGTATGTCTAGCCTGTTGGAGAGAAGAATTAAGGGGTAGATGATAACTATCTTTCAGTATTTAAGTGGGGTGTCACAAAGCAAAGGGGATTTGCTTATTCTCTAAGATACCAGAGGGCAGGACAAGAGGTAATGAGTAGACACTAATTAAAGAGAAGTTCAATCTAGAAGTAAGAATAAATTTTCTATCGATGAGAACAATTAATCAATAGCTTGTCTCCTTGGGTTGTGGGTAGTCCATTATTGGAGGTTTTCAAAAATAGACCAGACAACCATTTGACTGAGATGATATAAGGTCTTCTGTCCTGACCAGGAGTTTGGAGTAGAAGACTTCCAAGTTCCCTTTGAGCCCTATGATTCTATAAACTGTAGTGTCAATGATGCTCTCTACGTTGGATTGTTTTCTTGCAGACCTTACATTAATCAACTAGGTAACATCATCAGGGCTAGACAAAGATGTATGAAGGGTTTTCATAGGAGAGTTTTCTATTTAAAAATATCTTTTCTGAAGGACTACATGATCGAATTGTAATTTATATATAATCTTAAGAAAGAACATCAGCCTTCAGGTTGTCTATTGATGCTTTGCACAAGGGCTACGGAGCTTTCCCAAATGTAGTGAGCTATATTGTATTTCTATTTAATTTATGATAACCAAGTAAAAAGATAAAGATGCCCTTAAGTCAAGCTTATATTGTATGATATTCTTGGTACAAGCAGTAAGAGGAAAAATATTTTTGTCCGGAGGACTTTTTAAAAAAATTAAAGGAAGAGACAGAAACCATTTATCACCTCCTAAATGTTTAGAGAACTTGCTAATTCTTCTCCCCAAATGATATTATTCTCTGTGAAAGAAATATAAGCAAACATATTTCATTTTTTGAAAGGTAAATTCAAGGAGTAGGATTTGACTCAAGTTACATGGCAACATCGAAAAGTAGATATTGTGGTCTCTTGCTGATGCTATAGATTCCAAAATGTTGATACACAGGACCTTAACAACAAATGATGCAGGAAGGGAAATTAGCTGATGAATAGAATAGAATAGAATAGAATAGAATAGTTCTTTATTGGCCAAGTGTGATCGGACACACAAGGAATTTGTCTTTGGTGCATATGCTGTCAGTGTACATTAAAGGAAATGGTACATACGGCAGGACTCATAGGATACAACACTTAATGATAGTCATGAGGTACAAATAAGCAGTCAAATCATATCAGGAGACAATAATCAATATAAATCATAAGGATACAAGCAACAAGTTATAGTCATAGTGGGGTGGGTGGTTGATGGAACGATGAGAACAACAGTAATGAAGACTTAATAAATAGTTATACAGTGTTGAGGGAACCATTTGTTTAGTAGAGTGATGGCGTTCAGGAAAAAGCTGTTCTTGTTTCTAGCCATTCTTGTGTGCAGTGCCCTATAATGTTGTTTTGAGGATAGGAGTTGAAACAATCCATGTCCAGGATGTGACTGGTCCTTAAATATTTTCCCAGCCCTCTTTTTGACTTGTGCAGTATACAGGTCCTCGATGGATGGCAGGTTGGTAGCAATTGTTTTTTTCTGCAGTTCTGATTATCCTCTGTAGTCTGTGTCTGTCTTGTTGCGTTGCAGAACCAAACCAGACAGTTGTAGAGGTTTATTTTATAATATTAATTATAAATTATAATTATAATAATTAATATGAATTGACATCTGAATGGAAAACTGCTCAATATTCAATCGTGAGTAAGACAACTGGTTATAAAGAAAGATATACTGTATGTATATCTTCTCAATAGTTATATATCTGGCAATATTCCCTTAAATTATTGACAGATAAAAGGTAATTTGGCAGCCATAATTTTTTTATAGTGACATTGGCACAAATTTTGCTTGTAAAAGCCAACCATGAGTGTATCATTCCATATTTTTAATGTTTACTATTTTTATTACTGCTATACGATAGTCAAATTTCCTTTATTGATCTCAAGGTATTGAATTTACAGTTATTGTTTCCTTGTGTTTACATAGCAATTTCAGTAATTAAATTTGATATCATTATTTATATCTATTTCTAGATACCTTGATGAAAAACAGTTCTTAATATAGTAAAGCAGTTGGGCCTAGTGGTTAAGGCATTAGGCTAGAAACTGTGAGACCATGAGTTCTAGTCCTGACTTAAGGCACAAAACCAGCTGAGTGTGACTCTGGGCCAGCTCTAGGAAGGAGGCAGTGGCAAACAACTTGATATGAAAAATGCAGGGAGTCACCCAACAATCATTAGGAGTCAAGGCAGGCATTACAAAAAAAGATTTTCTCAGTATAGAATGGAGAAGCTACTGTATTGTTTAATGGTTAATGCGGAATGAAATTGCATTTGATCTTTAAAGCATGTTAATGAAAGCAACATGGTTAAAAGCATATACTGAACATTTCTGACAAACTGAACAGAGTCTCAGGGAAGTTGCCTGGATGAATGGTTTGAATTTCCAAAATCTGTAAGTAAACCCTTGGATTTTGAAGATTAATTAGAACCAAAGTCTTGCAGAAGAGAAGCCACTCATTATTTGGTAATTTAAACATGCTTTGCTTTTTTTTTTTAGCTAATAAGATGACTTTTAGGCATGAATCTTAGACATATCAATTTAGAGATCTGATCTAGAGATCTGAAACAGCTTATAAAGAAAGCATTTCCTTCTGAAAAAAGGGGAAAAAAAACACTGTCTGCCTTAAATACCTATGTATTTACTGTTTCCCTAACTTTGTTACCCTAACTATTTGCTTTTCTTCTCAGTTGGACAGAGCAGAATTAAAATTCAAATACATAAATGTGCAGATGGAAATAGATTACAATTATATCATATCCTCTTTTTCCAAATTCACACAAGATATTTAAGTCAGTTGTAAATAGGTGTGCCCAGGCAGCAAGAAAGACTCAGATGTGATAACTCGTATGTACAATGCAAGTCAGGATCTATTTTCTTTCTTTGTCGTGATGTTTCTTTAAGATGATTAGACTGAGACATTTATTGATATGAATAGGCATGATGGGCCCTAACATTGCACAGAGAGATGTGGTTGTCTTTGATGCTTGGTGATGTCATCAAGATATTGGAAGAAATCAGTTGTCCATGAGACTTTTGCATTCTATAAAGGCTAATACACACAGCAATGGCAAAATGCTTTTTCTACCATTTTCGAGATGAAGTTTGCTGGTAGAAAAATGCCTCATAGCTTACATTTATCATGACTCAGTAGTGAAGTCAGTATGTTGTCAGCTATTCTCAATTCAATACAGGGTAGTTTTAGGACTGCTGTCTTTTCCATACTACTGTCTATAACCACCAGTTGTTTCCCTAGGAGCACTCTACAGACCACATTACATGGAAGACACCAAACCAGTGGACACTAGATGAGAAATGGATGAGAGGGGAGTCAGACCAAAACATCTTTGAGGTAGAGCAAAGGTACCATCATCTACAACTGGGGTGTCAAACTCAAGGTCCGGAGGCTGGATTCAGCCCATAGGGTGCTTAGATCTGGCCCACAGGGCCACCCTGGAAATAATGAATGACCGGCCCACAGCGCCTCTGCCAGCAAAAAATGGAGCCTGTTTTTGCTGACAGAAGGTTGCAGGAGGCCGTCGCAGCCAAAAATGGAGCTTGGGAACTCATTTTTGCTGACAGAGCACTTCGGCCACCATAGGTGCCCTGACATAAATGACTTCAAGCTGTCCACACCCATCCTGTCCATGTCCAACCTGCTCCCCCCAAGGTCAAACCTAACCCTGATGTGACCCTCAATTAAATTGAGTTTGACACCCCTGATTTGCTGCATCTGCAAAAATCCTGAAAGTCTGTGGGATGGGGAAAAAAAGCTGTTTTTTTTTTCTGAATAGACCACCATTTCTTTCACCTGAGGGAGGTGATTTCAAGTCCATCTGAAGATAACAATGCACAAGGTCTCCCTTCTAACATACAGCAAAAGGCCCTATGGGGCACTCTCAGAAAATTGTTAATATCTGAAGGCTCCATCTCTATGTATTTTAGAATGTTTACATGGGGGACCTGAGACAGATAACAGGCTAATTAGCATTGAACATAGAAATTTAGCTATAACCTAACTTAAATAATGCAGAATGTTTAGAGTATTAATGTGGAAATAAGCAAGACTGTACAGTAGAGTCCTAAACTAGCTAGCTATCTTTAGTATGGAAAAAGAGTGAGTCCCCCCCACAAAGAAAATTTAAATGTCTAACTAATCAACTTTTGAACATGGACAAGAGGAACATTATGTCTGGATCTTCCTTTCAACCAACAAAATAATTTAGTGAACCCTGTGAATAGCAGTTATGATACACAAATCATATTATCTGGATTGATCACTGTATTTCAGGCAAAACTACCAGGAATACAACACAGTATTATTTTGCAGATATAAAATAAGGCAAAATGCAGTAAAATGGAAAGAAGAATTCGCTTGCCCTTATTACTGTGCCTTCAATCATGCATATTTTATTGCTTCGCCATCCATGCTGTCTTGTCTGCCTGACACTTTTAATACTCTTTTGAAATATCCAGAACATTTCCTTTGCTCTACCAAGAAAAACAAACAAACTTGTTTCTCCTTAGCTTAGGGGAAGAGGAAATTTTAAATCATACTTATATACTACACAACAATATAAAATGAAACATATTGTGCCAATAATGCCAGACCATATCTTCTGGGAATAGTCCTGTCAGCTTTAGTGGGAGTATTACAGAACTGGTGATTTACAAAGAGCAAGTTTTCAGTCCCTCACTTTAAATACTTCTTTGACCAAGCAATTGGCCTGAACTTTCCAAGTCTGCTTTAAAACAAAGTAGCTACACTTTCTCTCCCAGTCATTGACAACAACAACAAAAAACATCTAATGTCAAATTGTTAGGACAATGAATTTTGCAAAGCTAACTAAGAACATATCAAGTTTTCTGATGTGTTGACAGAGTAAAGATTCCTGAAACACACTCATCAAATTCAGAGCATATAAAAGTGACTAAATTGTAGATTTTTAAAAGGTAGTTGATGAAAGAAAACTAACTCTGCAGAGGGGGAAAAAAGCACATATCTCACAACAATTAAGAGATAATGCATTTCTCTGACCATCTCATTTTTTAATACAATATACTAAAATGTAGCTGATAACAGTAAATGTTAAACTACAAAATCATCCATTATGGCTCAGAAAATACATTGATAATTTTTTTTGTAGTAGATGAGCAAGCATTTTGGATTCTTAAATATTGAGCAATACAATACTGGATTATTTTCTTCCCCCTAAATTATGTTATGTGTGGTTGCTCAAATATAGACTACTCATGCCTGTGGTACCCATTAAACATAGGACAAAGCATATCTGATTTTGGGCCACCATTTTATTTATGGTTCCAAACATTTTCTAGCTTAAACTTTTTGTGCCAAATGGTTGATCTAGTTGGTAGACCCTTCTATTACAACAAAATATACTGTAGATTTCAGAATCACAAACCTTACCTGTAAAGTGTGCCTGTTTTGAAGCTGAAGGTGGTATACAGGTATTATACTTCACAGCTTTTAAGGGCCTTGTTTACTATGGCCATACAGTTACTAAAAGTACAAACTTGGTACTGACCAAAGAAATATTTGTGCGTATGTTTAGTATTGTGTGCGTACATTTGGGAATTCATATGTGTAAGTGTATGCATCTTTATGGATGCCTATATCATATGCATTCACAAATACTCATGAACATCATTCTTTCTTTTCTTTTATGGGTATTTTAATTACATTTAATTAATTTAAAGACAGTTAAATTTAATTAAAAATAAGTTACTTGGCTTGATCCATTTTAGTTGATGCTTTCCAGAATCCTTACCACTATCACAAATGTTCAATTTATTCTCCAAAGTACCTGAGGGAAGACCAAGAAGCAGCAGGTTGAACTTATTAAAGAGATATGGAACTGGTAAGAATTTCCTGACAGTAAGAACAATGAACAGAACAGAACAGTTTACTTATTGGCCAAGTGTGATTAGACACACAAGAAATTTGTTTCCAGTGTATAAGCTCTCAGTGTACATACAGCAATTGTGATATCATTAAAATAGTCATTGTAAAATACATCCATCATAAAACGTTAGATACAACACAGTGACAGTCATGGATACTAAAAAAGCCATCAACATAAATCATACTAGGATACTAAGTGTACAATATGAATCCTAAGATAGAAGCAACAGAGTTATAGTCATAAGGAGATAGGTAATAGGGAAGATGAGAGTAATGATGGTAATACTGCCTTTTTAAATAGTTTGACAGTGTTGTGGGAATTAGTTGTTTAGCAGAGTGATGGCATGGGGGAAAAACTGTTCTTGTAGCTAGTTGTTCTGAGGTGCAGTGCCCTATAGTGTTGTTTTGAGGGTAGATTAATCAATGGAACAGCTTGCCTCCTGGAATCGTGGCTGCTCAGTCACTGGAGATCTTCAAGAAAATATTCAACATCCATTTGTCAGAGATGCTATAAGATCTTCTGCCATGGGCACCAAGTTGGAATAGAAGACCTCCAGGGTCCCTCCCAGCCCTGTGATTCTATACAAAAGAAAAAGGAAGCCTATCTAAAACTAGTGTTACATTAGTTAACATTACCCTATTTATTTTAGCTCACCATAGCTTCCTATCTTCATAAACTTGATCCCACTGGAATTTTTTGCATTCACTCTGGCTACTTTATCCTTTTTTTTTTTTAAATTGGAAAACAATTCTTGTGTTTTTTCAAATCACCGCATGCAGATGCAGTCATTTTCAAGTATTTGTTTCTTCGTCTACAGGCTCCTTTCACCAAAATATTTCTACTAAGTGATTCTTTTCTCTTAGTTTTCATTAACATAACTCAACATACTTCAGTGGCACTCAGGTAGTACTTGCTGAACAATGGCAATGACAGCTGGCAGCTGCCATGAAGTAAGGGCATGTCAACAGTCAAACTTGCTCTCAACTTGCAATAGTCAAACTTTGAGGACCAATCCTAAGTACCACTTTGCTCAGTGTTGCTGCAATTTCACTGAATGAGTGGTTGTTAAACATGGACCGCCTGTAAACAATTCTGTTTCAGAGACAAGGTGGATGTGTGTGTGTGTGTTAAGGGAATGCACATATAAAAAAAACAACAATGTCACATCACTTGAATGAAAACTTGTATATGCATTATGATATTGCATACCCCAAGAGGGGTGCAGTTTATTTCATTTTTCATAAAAAGCATTGGATCTTACCAGCACCTCTGCTCTGTTTCAAAGAGGTTTCATATTCCTTTTTTTTTCTTATGTTCATGTCCCATTCATCCTTTGAAGATATTTATCTGTATTCTAACTTTTTTTTTTTTCATAGAGGACTTGTACTTTTCATCCTTTGGTCATTCTATTTACTCGTGCTTCTTTCCCTTTTTTCTTCTTCTTCTTTTTGCTTTAACTTTGCAACTGAAACAAATCTTTTTTTTTCCCTAAGAACAAGCTCATAATTATCATTCATTCCCAATTACTCATTCTCATTCTTATTCCATTCATGTCACCACTTATTTCAGGACATTCCCTTTGATTTTAATCTCTCTCTCTCT
>JAEANM010030314.1:0-10030 GCA_017656035.1 Myanophis thanlyinensis | reverse complement strand
ATTTATTTTGGTTTATCAACAAGAGTAAAATACAAAATGGAAAACAAAATAATACAACACTAACAACAATTTTGTACACAATTTTGTGTACAAAAATTGATCCAAATGTCAAATAAATCTGACTTTAAACATAATGAATCCTTTAAAAAAGCTGATGGATTCTACAAATATTTATAAACTTTCCCCTCCCTATTTAATAGAAATACTATAAAATAAACAAATATTCCAGATGGGGAAGTCTCTAATAATCAAATTCGCCCAACATCTAATAATATATATATGTGAAAAATAGAAAACAAAACCAGTCATCAGGTTAGCCCAAATGTTACACTAACCTTCAAATCCATTTGTTAACCATCTGTTATTGTATTTAACATATAGAAAGTCCACAAAAGGCTTCCAGTCTCTTATAAAGTTATCGAGAACCCTGTAAGGTTTAGTCTAAGAAAATATATCCAGAATTGTATTTTAAGTCTGAACATACTAATCCGCTCTACCTTATTTAAGTGATCTGTATCTCTTCTTCATTGGCAAGGAAAGAAGAGATTCTGATGCAATATTATGAGAAATTTGTCAAACGTGCCCTATATTTTGTCAAGCAACTAATTTTCCCCACTTTATTTGCTACAATCAAGTATTAGATTCTGTGCTGCTTGGCTTATATTCAAAGAAGTAAAATTTATAAGTTTTTCAAATGATACATCTTTTTCAAATTCAACCACTGCAAAAGAAAAAGAGCCTATTTGATTGTTTATATATTAATCTCCTTTTATAAATTAATGGAGCAAAAATAGCAAGCAATTAAAGAATGATATGTGAACAGCTATTAGGAGAAAAGAGAATGCATTTTATGTTCAAATCTCAGCCACCATGCAATGAGCATCCTATAACAAATAGATTCTGTCTGGAAATGGGGAAGAAAGGGGGGATATATTACTATATGCTATTAGAGCTAGAAAGTCTTTACTTGGAGCCCTGATGGCGCAGTGGTTAGAATGTAGTAAAAAGGTAAAGTAAAGGTTCCGCTTGCACATACGTGCTAGTCATTCCTGACACTAGGGGGTGGTGCTCATCTCCATTTTTAAGCCAAAGACCCAGCACTGTATGATGACAATTCCGTAGTCATGTGGCCAGCATGACTAAATGCCAAAGGCGCACAGAACACTTACCTTCCCACCAAGGTGGTCTCTATTTTTCTACTTGCATTTTTTACATGCTTTCGAACTGCTAGGTTGGCAGAAACTGGGGCAAGTAACAAGAGCTCACTCCATTATGTGGTGCTAGGGATTCGAACCAGTGAACTGCCAACCTTTTTGATTGACAAGCTCAGCATCTTAACCACTGAGCCACCATGTCCCACTTAGAATGCAGTATTGCAGCCTATTTCAACTCACTGCCAGGAGTTTGAGCCTTACCATCAGGAGTTCTATTCTCACACGCTTCATCTTTCCGAGGTTGGTAAAATGAGGACCCAGATTGTTGGGGGCAATATGCTGACTTAATAAACCACTTTGAGAGTGCTGTCTTATTGCTATTGCTGCTCCAAAGTGACATATCGGTATGCTGTATCTAGGCCAGGGGTCGGGAACCTTTTTGACTCAGAGAGCCATGAAAGCAAAATATTTGGAAATTTATTTCAGTAAGAGCCATATGTTCAGTAAGACCCATCACTCTTGAGGGGAATCCCTTTTCCCGCAGGCTGCTCCATTCCCCCCTCCCCCCTCCCCCCCGGCTTTTAACGTTCCATAGCAGTGTGTGGAATTATTAACCTTTCTAATTGATTCCTTCACGATCTTGCTCTCTCTCCCTCACACACACACACGAGTGCTTAGAGGCCTTTCCTCCCCGTCCTCTCACTGAGGGGAGGAAGAAAACGAGGAGTCCTTTGACTCCTGGCCGGCGCTCTCAGCCCGTCCAGCCAGAACATGGCCTGGCTCCCCTCTCAGGCCGACAAGGGAGACTTCCACCAACTTCCCTCCCCTCCACACCCGGGGCAGGGGAAAGCGCATGAGGGAGCTTCCCTGGTAGTTCTGGGGACTGATGATGGCTTCCTCTCCCCCCTCCTGCTCCTCTTCCTCTTGCTCCCAATTCCATTCTGTGCTGTCACTGTCTCTATGGCGATGCCTCGCACCACACAGCCGGCGTCGCTCCCTCACAGGATGCCTCCCTTTAGGTTTGGCTGGCGCGCGCGCGCCCCAAATCCGTCCCTACCGCTCCACTTTCTCCTCCCTTTCCACCCACACCCACCCCTCCCCGTCACCGTCTCTAGCACCTATTTCCTATTGGTGGAGAGCGCCTTGAGGGGAATGGTGGGGGCGAGCCTAAGAGAGGAAAAAAAACCCTCTCTCTATCAATGGATTATGTTTTTTCTGTGAGCCAGATGAAATTCTTAAAAGAGCCACACCTGGCTCGCGAGCATAGGTTCCTGACCCCTGCTCTATGGAGACAAAGCTTTGGCCACCCAGATTCAGAGTTTGTCTGCTAATAGAAGCTTTCCAACTATGTGAGGCACAGCTGGCATTCTCACAGCTGGTATTTTCCTTGAATGTGGGAAGAGATGGCCAGGTTAACAAGAAAAAACATTATGTCTCCTAGATTGAAGCGGCCTCAATGTATTGCCGATGAAAGAAATGGTGGCATATAAAGCCATGACTGATATTTAGTGTAAGTCACCAGATCCTGTTTGTAAAGGCAAATCTTTGCCCTGCATGTCTATGGAGATTCTCAGTCATCCAGTCTCACCCAAGAAGCGAAATGTCTTTGAGGGAAACCAAAGTCCAATTGACTTTTGAAAAAGCATCTTTGGGACTTTTCACTACATGCAATTTCAAGATCGCAACTGAGCACATAACAGGCACAGGCATGAGGTGGCATTTAAAGCACTTTCAACTTCTTCAGTGAAAGTGGCAGATCTTCCATTAGCAGACAAGTATAGTCTGCCCTGCATAAAACTTCTGAAGCAATCTGGACAAGCACATTAAACACATTAAATCAGGCAAAGCATAATAAGCGTCACAGAAATCTTCCAAGGGATTTGAAATTTTGAAGTGTGGTTTTTGCAATGCCTGCTCTCTTCCCTTTGATCAAAGTGACAGGCCTCCCCCACCCTCCTCAACAGCTGATTTTCTCTGGGTGCATTTCTGCAGCACGATTTATTTGAATCACTATTCTGGATTTGCATAGTATCCTGAACCGCCAATTAAATTAAAATAAATTAACCAAAGAGGCTCACAATTACCACCCAGGGCTAGGCATGGGTTTTCCATAATTAGAAAAGAATCTGAGTCTTCCCTCCACTTTTTTTTTTTTTTTTTAGCAAGAAATAAAGTGTCAGTGCACTGAACAGAAGCAGTAAGAGTAAATTATCATCATTAAGCCAACAGATTGTCAGATTTGAATGTGGGCTGAAATTAAAAGAAGGCTAGGACTAAAGAAATGTAGCAAAGTGGCTATGGAATAAACCAAGAGAAAAAGTGCAAGAGACAGATTTGGCAGCTCTTTGTAAAATGTTGCCAGGTGGGCCAGCTGACAATCAGATCAACGTTAAAACTCCTTGCGCCAAACCCCATACATCAAAATGTTAAATTTCCCAACTCAAGAATTTTGTTATGGGGTGAGACTAAGAAGTCCATCTCACCCTGCATTTTCTTTTCCAACAATAACAGGGGCGGGTGCAGAGGGGGGGGGGGAGACCTCTTAGAAACTAGACCTGGCCAGCATTTAACATTTGTGGGATTCATCTTTTGCACTTGGTTAAGTGAGATCAATCTTGTTCATGGGACCGACCTTGAAAGTGTTGGGAAGGGGAAAACCGAGATGCATCTGATAGGGTCATGACAAAGAGAAAAAGAAAGCAGGGCTCTGGCACAGCCATGGGAAGCATCAGGATTTTGTTCATTTCCTCTAGGTTTGGAAGTTCTTGTTTTTATTAAAACATTCAGGCTTTATCACAGTTTTCATAGATCTTCTCCCTCCATAGAATGCAAATCTAGGCCATTAGTTTTCATCTATTATAGATGGGTTGAAGGCAGTGCGGTGGATCAGCAGTTAAGACACTGGACTTGTTGGCTGGAAATTACAGTAACTGCGAGAGGGATCTTGGAGTCCTAGTGGACAATCACTTAAATATGAGCCAGCAGTGTGCTGCAGCTGCCAAAAAAGAAAGCCTACATAGTCTTAGGCTGCATTAACAGAGGGATATAATCAAGACCATGCGGAGTGTTAGCACCACTTTATAATGCCTTGGTAAGACCACATTTGGAATATTGCATCCAATTTTGGCCTCCAGGATGTAAAAAAGATGTTGAGACTCTAGAAAGAGTGCAGAGAAGAGCAACAAAGATGATTAAGGGCCTGGAGGCTAAAACATACAAAGAATGGTTGCTGGAATTGGGTTTGCCTAGTTTGATGAAAAGGAATGCTGGGTTGACACAAAGAAGAAGGTCAATCTATTCCCCAAAGTACCTGAAAGCAAGAGAAGAAGCAATGGATGGAAAATAATCAAGGAGAGAACTATAACCTAGGAGAAATTTCCTGACAATTAGAAAAATTACTCAGTGAAGTAGCTTGTCTCCAGAAGTTGTAGGTGGCTCCAACACTGGAGGTTTTGTTTGAAATAGTATTGCTTGAGTAGGGGTTGGACTGGAAGACCTCCAAGGTCCCTTCTAATTATATAATTCTGTTCCTCATGGATAATCCTGTGCATTTCATCCAACTGAAAGATATTGTAATGCCTGCAACCCCCATAGTAGACCTTTGCTGCTTCTCAGTAATGAGGCTGGGCAATGTTTCTGCCCTTGAAAGATTTTTTTTTTAATGAAAGACAATTCCAGGACAATGATTACCCAACTTCCTTTCCCCTCCCATCTATTATCACCAACCAGTAAAACTCACCAATCACTCTCCAGAAGGTCCCATCTAACTCTTTTAATTCTATTAAATTCTGTTAATTCTGTTGATCTCCACATCCCTATTCCATAAATAAGCCATCCTGTGCATTTTTGAGGGGTTTTGTTGTTGTTTGTTTGTTTTTTGTTTTACTTTTTGTTGAGAAGGTAGCAAGAAAATCCACATTCTCTTCCATCTGTTTTGTTCTTCCTAAACTGCAGAATGGGAATAAGGGGTGAAAAAGGGTGAAGGAAAATAAAAGGGGGGTACTTGTGTAAGAGAAAAAGATAGAGGAAGTTATAGGATGAGGTAGGGAACAGAATTACCTGAGGCCAGTCATGAGATGCTGTTGCATTTCAAGACCTTTCAAGGTCCTGAACAACTCTGTTATTCTGTTCTTCTGATTATAGGACATTTTGTCTCATTCCAATGCATCTCATAGGGTTGTAACGGAAAAATTGGAGGAGTGAATTCCTGAACAACTACAAATGGGTGTGAGTTGGGGGAACAAAATTATTTATTATTTATAAGCCTTTGAATATGTATAATTCATGGTATCTCTGGTGGATCTAAGTTCCCCTGTCTAAAGTGACTTTGCTTCAGTTTGTAGCATCCTTTTCTTGGTTGCTTCCATCCCCTGTTAACAGGCTCCCCTGGTCAAAACAAACTGCAAACCCTTTGGAGCAGTTATTGAAATTTAATTCAGCCTTCCTATTTTTAAAATTATGGTATGGCTGACCTTTCATAACTCTGACTCTAGTCTTGCAGAAGGAGTTCCTCCCTCTGTTCTCGTCCCCAGGGTTTGGGAGAAGACGACCTCTTTGAACTGATTTCAGACTTATCCAGCTGGTTTGATCTGAGGTTTGGCAGTGCTCAACATCTCCTCTCTAAACATTTCATCAGTGGTGAAGCTCAGCTTAGCTGAGTTAACTACCTAGTGAGCCAGTATGCATTGATAAATCCCTTTAGAGAAGGCTGTTTGCGGGGGCCAACTGCGTCAAGATTTCATTTGTGCTGTTTTGTTACCCGCGGCACACAGTGTGCTCTCCCAATTTAGCCAAACAGAACAGACAAACGATCTTGATACAACTGTTTATAAACAAACTACAATCTCCAATCTTGTACCTTCCAGATATGTTAGAATTCAAGTCCCACGATTCTCAGCCAGTGTGGTAATAACGGGAAATAATAGAACTTTGGATAAAGTCAGGGAGGTTTATATGAGATTTTGAAAAATGAGCCGAGTTAAATACTGATTTGAACAGACCTATCAGTTTGGCTGTATGGCAGTAATGCCTGCTATAATGTGATGATGGGAGCAATCTGATGTGAGATTGTATTTTAACTCACTTAAAAAATGAAAGACCATTAATCAAAGAAAGAGATGGAGGAAGGTGGGGGGGAAATGATAAGGACGAAGATATTAATTACATTTTTTTCTCTAGTCAAGGGCACGGAGGAAAGGAAAGTCTGCACATTTAATAGACTTAACTGCAGGAAGTGGATCAGGGAAGGAGATACAGCTGCCTTTTATTCTGTAGGAAATCTTACTGGGTTGTGGGAACTGGTAGAAACAGGAGTCTTTCATCTTATACTGAGCTTTTTTATACATTGAGTTACTTCTTAAGAGAACTGAACTCTAAGACATGATCACGTTGACCCAAGGGAGGGGTCAAATACTCTAATTCCTGATCTAAGATCTAAATTCAGCCCACCTTGAATTCCACTGACTTTTATCTATGGCCTGGATTTCCTGATTTCCTTGGCGCTTAACAAGAACTCTGAGAAGCATCAGAATCCTTGAAATGTTTACTGTTGAAAGTAAGGTGCATTTGTATCACATACAGTTTTTTGTATGCATAGATAAGCATAAGCAGAATAGGATGGAGTTTACCTGTAAAGCACAGATAAAGCACAGGTAAACTGAAGTGGCTGGGTGTTTTGGGTGTTAAGGACCCAGACTTTTCCTAATCTGTCAGTTTTGTTTTGGAAACAAGGCTGGACTGTTTCAAACCTGCAAATCCAGCAAGCATTTTAGATGAACACTGGATGCCTTCCCATTCAACTGTTGATGCTCCTATTCTTGCCTTTTTCTTCCTGCGTTGGCCTTTTTTATTTTATTTTTTTATTTTATCTTATTTGTAAAACGTGTACAAGATAACAGGTATAGGTGTAAACATAAACATAAACAATGGAAGTAAGTACAGATAAATGGGGACAGTAAGACAGGGATGGTTGGCACGGTGATGCACTTATGCATGCCCTCTTTAGGGAACTCTTAGGGATGGAGTGAGGTCCACGGTAGACAGTTTGAAGTTGAAGCTGTGAAGGTTTGAAGATGTAACAACGGAGTTGGGTAGAGCATTCTTGGTGTGGCCCACCAGTGGCCAGTGGAGCTGTTGGCAGACTCAGACAGTGGGGAACAATCTGGAGTCTGGGGAAGGCTCCGATGAGTGCTCAGAGACAGCTGCAGCCAGGGATGTTTGTCCTGTCTTCCGAATTGGGTAGCAGTGAAGCAGAACAGTTGGAAACTGTCCCTGTTGTGTGCATGCACACAGCTGCCAGGAGAAGGGAACAGCTTAGGAATCAGGGCTATCTCGGAAGAAAGAGTACAGATGGCCGATGATTGGCCCCTCCCAGAAGGATTAAAAAGAGGAGCGAAGGGGAGGGGAGTTTTGCAGAGAACAATTAGTTCGTATTGCTTGGGAAGCTCTGTATAAGTCTTCATAACTGACAGGTATAATTGTAAGTTATCCTTTGGCCTTGTTCCAAGCCTGACAAGAGACTGTGATATCAGCCTGGTTTTGTTTCTAAAATAAAGAGGTTTTAGCGAAAAGCGAAGTCTGCTTTTTCATCTTGAGAGGACTAGGACAGAACAATTCCAGGTGTTGACCACTCTGTTGCTGAACTCGTATTTTCTGCAATTGAGTTTGGAGCGGTTTATCTTGAGTTTGTATTGACTGTTTGCCTGTGTATTATTGTGGTTGAAGCTGAAGTAGTCGTTGGCTGGTAAGATGTTGTAGCAGACAATTTTGTGTACTATGCTTACATCGGACTGCAGGCGGTGCAGTTCCAGATCGTCCAAGCCCAGAATTTTAAGTCTGGTGACATAAGGGATATATCTTAAGATACGATATCTTATGATAAAATTATCATGATAATTTATCTCATTCTCTTTTCCCTAAGTTTTCACTCTATAAATTGTAGAATGCAGAGACCTTCTCTATTCTGTCATGTACAGATAGGCCTTGACTTTATGATCACAATCAAGCCCATAATTTCTGTTGCTAAGCGAGAAGTGAAAGTTGCTCCATGTAATGACCTTTCTTGCCACGGTTGTTAATGACTCACTACTGTTATTAAGTTAGTAATATGGATGTTAAGTGAATCTGGTTACCTCATTGACTTGCTTGTCAGAAGGTCACAAAAAGTGATCACATGACCCCGGGACCCTGCAACCATCATAAATGTGAGTCAAGCATCTGAATTCTGATCACGTGACCATGGGCACGCTGTAATGGTTGTAAAAGTGAAAAATGGCCATAAGTCACCTTTTTCAGTGCCCCTATAACTTTGAATGGTCCCTAAATGAACTGTTGTAAGTCAAGGACTATCTGTACTTCTGTATGGTTTGACATGTATTAATAGTTGTATGTCAGTCAGTCAGGCAGTAGTAGTCTATCTGTGCCAAATGTCCATCATCACTGATTATGGATCTTCTTTGGGATGCCAAAACTTTATGCTCCAGAGCAGCTGCAAATATTCACTGATCCCAAGTGGGGGAGATCCAGATCAAATCCAGTAGTCTCCACAGAAGTAAATGTCATTCAACTGAAAGATGTAAGACACACAAGGAATAGTCCAGCCAGCTGCATCAGATGGAAACTATCTTAGTCCAATATGTTGATTCCCATTGTGTCCAGAGACTTCTGAGGTTCTTTCAAGCAGCAGATGGATGCGTACAGCAAGTGGTATTTGGAAGAATGCTACCTGTTTCACCCAGAGTCTTTAAAACAGTCCTTCTCCAAGGAACTTATATGACCCTCCTTTAAGCCACTCACCTTTATGGCCATCATTCTTATCCCATCATATCTTTTGACAGTGAATCTCTTGAATTAATTATTTGCTATATCAGTTCTAAATCTTTTTTCAGTTATCTTCCCTTGATGCAATTTAATTGTAAATTTTTGAGAGGAGAAATAATTATTCCTGTCTACTTTATCATGCCTTGTCTGAAATTATACATCTCAATCATATACTCCCCTTGTTAGACTTTTTTCCCTATGTTCTAGTCTGTTCTTCTTTAAAAAGGATTAGAACACTTTCAGATTGGATTCAGATTGTTTTGGTTGCCTTCATGATTCTTATAGCAATAGCACTTAGATTTATATACCACTTTATAGTACTTTCCAGCCCTCTTTAAGCAGTTTACAGAATCAGTATATTGCCCCAAACAATCTGGGTCCTCATTTTACCCACCTTGGAAGGATGGAAGGCTGAGCCAACCTTGATCTTGGTGGGATTTGAACTGGCAGACAGCAGTACTGCTGTACTGCAGTACTGCACTCTAACCACTGTGCCACCAAGGCTCCTTACATCTATTAATTCCTGCCACTGCCCCCAACATTAGGCAAGCAAGTTGGAGTGGATGTTGAAGTCTGAATTGATAAAGCTTTGATATTCTTCAGTAACATCTCAGAATGTTCAGTGCATGCATGCAAATGTATATAATCTAAAGATCAATTGATCTTCACCAGTTTCTCAATGAATTCTTCTATGTGCCTTGAATAGGATGGAGAATAAAGCCATGTATCTGCACACTTTGGGTGAAAGAGAGAACGGGTCCATCCTTGAAGAGCCATTTGATGGAAAGAACCTCTCAAAGCTGAACCTCTGTGAGGACGGTAAGTCCCAGGAAGCAGTTCTGAGATTCAAAGAGCATTACATCAAGAATCAAAGGAGCATGATGATGTGTAGACCAGAAGTGTTTAGATCGGGGCGCTCTTCGCACAGTCACTTCTGCCCTTGTGACCTCCCGTCTGGATTACGCCAATGCTCTCTGTTTTATTCTGTCAATAAGAGGCTAGACGTGAGTAGTTAAAGTGACAACAGCTCTTTATTTACAGCACAAGCATGACAAGAA
>JAEANM010030313.1:0-10030 GCA_017656035.1 Myanophis thanlyinensis | reverse complement strand
TGTTTGTTTGTGTAGTTGTTTTTTTGTTTGTTGTTTAAAATTTAATAATTAAAAAAAAAATTTACAAAAAAAAAGTGCTTCCTCTCCTCGACCTCCTGTGGCCACCAGCTGACTGAAGGAAGACACGACTGCACAGAATTGTATCCAACTTGTTTTTCTGCCTTCAGCAGCATGCTTGTTTACACTGAATTTGTAGTTTCCAGTTGCCCTTGCATGGGTTGGACAGGGACAGTCAAGGGGTCTGTAAAATGCCCAGGTCTATGCTATTCAATCTTAATTCCAATGTACTTTAGTACATAGGGTAAAAGTAAAAAAATAATGTTTGGGTTCGTGCATAAAACCAATTAAATTTCATGTTCTTTAAGTTTCAATGGAAGACATTAAGATTGCTTTTGCTACCCAAAGATCAGCTGGTTGTAGAGTGCTATTTAATCAACTTTTCCTTCTTCCAGTTGGTTATTTTTATCCTCATTCAGGTAAAGCAAGGCCATTGTTTTGGGAGGGAAAGAGAGTAAAGTTAAAAATAAAGGCAGAGGAAGGAGCCAATGTTTTGAGGTCAGTTGCAGAAAGAGCCAAAATATGCAACGGAATGCCTGACTCAGCAACTCTGCAGGCATGCAGATGGCCCACATGCCAGTCAAGAGCCTAAAAGTGGGAGGAGATGGGGGAAATCCCTTGGCAACTTTTTCTTTTACTCTGGTTCTGATTTCATGAACAAATGAAAAGGCATTCAAGAGGCATTCACATTTGCCTTGACTTGTGAGAGGCAAAGATGGAACATTGGCTGTGTGCTATGTATGTATCACATCTATAAACCATCCAAATTGAACAAACTTTGATAGACAAGTTGGTAAATAGAACAATCCAGTCCAGTCCAATCCAATCCAATGAAAGAAGTATCATGTAGATTGATGTATTAGATCATGTGTGTCAAACTTGCAGCACCACATTTCTGTCACATGACATTTCACGGCATTTTTTTCCCCTTCATGACCTGCACATGACACCTCTGCCCCATGGGCTGCCAGTTTGACACCCCTGTACTAGATGCATCCCTGCAGAGACACACACTTCCTAATCTGCCTAGGAAAAGAAGCTCAGGTCTTCAAGGTCACTGAAAGCACATGATATTTCAAGCAATTTGATTCTATGATGATGATCATAATGATAATGTTATCCATTCAGTCATGTCTGATTCTTGGCAATTCTATGGGCCAGGTCTCTCTACATCTTCCAATCTTGCACTACACCTAATTTTACTTGATTCTGTAGGGAGACCCTATTCCAAAGGTCAGATCTCCTAGATTCCATTAGATGACATTTGATTATATTTGCCTTCTCACTTTCTTCCTAAAAGTGAATTCTAGCCTTCCCTCCAACCTCAACTGCTCAAGGTGCAGGATAAACTAATGCAACTCGTTTTCCTGGGAAGGCTGAACTGAGAGAAAGGATGCATATCTGACTTACAACAAGCCTGATGCTATTAATAAGGGCAGCTGGTTTCCCTCATGCCTCTTCTCAGGAGCCTCTATTGATTTGGATATGAGCAAACACCTAGCTGGAAACTTTAGAAGCCAGATCCTGTGATGCATATCTAACAAGGCAAAGTTGTGAGTCAGGTGTGATGCCTACAGCTTGGGTCCTAGCCTTGGAAAAGTCCCCAACCATCCAGATGACATCAGAACCAGCAAACTGACAGGTATGTGGGGGATAATATTTAAGCAGTTATGGATGGGGTTTAAACTCTTTTAGAAGGCACTCTTTGGTTTAAGTTCTGAGAAATGTCTGTTGTCCAAGTGCTGCCAAAATGCAGTTCCCAATAGCTTCAACCAGCACAGCCAACCAATGAAGAATGCTAGGAGCTGTCGCCAAGTCGATTGAAAATCCCTGTGTCCCTCACAGTTCTGCTAGCATTTTGGCAAGAGAGAACGGTGAATCTGAGGAGTCACCTTATGTTTATAGCTTCACACGAGCCAAGAATAAAAATGAAGACCTGAATTTAAGTCTGGATAAGTGCTGTTCCAATGGGTCAGTGGTGGAATTCAATTTTTTTTACTACCGGCTCTGTGGGCGTGGCTTGGTGGGCGTGGCTAGGGGGGTCATGTGACTGGGTGGGTAGTTTCTGTAAGCAGGGCAATAAAGATTAGGCTAGAAACAACACCAGAATGGTTTTTTCCTGCCTTCCTTACAGGATTAACCTTGCAAAGTGGAAAAAAAACAAAAGGAGATTTCTTCCAAACTGCTTAGAAAATTTACTGCCCGTTCTAGCGAACCTGCTAGAACCTGCTGAATTTCACCTCTGCAATGGGTCAATATCTCTTTGATTTAAAAAAAAGAGAGACCTTAACCCAATTTTCTCCAATCTAATGGTTTCATGTGGGGATTAAAGCTAGGAGGGCTGCAGTAGTCCCCACACACCTGGAAGGCCCTAGATTAGAATGAGGAAGTTCTACCCTGAAGGATTTTATGTTTTATACATTATCATGTACATCCTTTATGCTGCCTTAGCATCGCATGAAACCCAAGTGACAAATACCAAAGGCATTCGGGGGTCTAAACACTGAACTATAAAATCCTGCATGACGAATTTCAAAAGAGGAGCAGGAATGACAAAACAGAGGAATCAAACAAATGGAAAAGCCCCGGCAGAATAATAAATCACCGGCGTTCTCTGCCAGCTCTGACTGACAGCCCTGATGGGAAGAAGAAGAAAAAAGAAAAAAGCAACAAAACATGCATCTGTGATGATGCCGGGAATTGTTATCAAATCAGGAAGGAGCAGAAGGGCAGAAGCATTCACCAATCATCTCTCTTACTCCCTGGATACTAAAACCCATCCCGGAGGACCACAAAGTAACCATAAGCATAATTTTCAGTTTTACAAGCTTCCTGCTTTGAATTTTTTTTCCTGGAGCATCCACTAGGTGGCATTGTCTCCCTGTCCCCAGCTAGGTACCTGGCTCAAGTACTCTTATCTAATTTCCTCTACTTTTGCATTGAGGGCCTAGGCACAGGTAGGTCAAGCATCCAGGTGCTTGCACAAATACATGACCAAAGGCAAATTAAAATGCCTATATCTTACATAAAAAGACTCTCCCCTACTTCTATCCCAATTTCTTCCTCCTTATCCTTAATTAATTTAATTAAAATTAAATTAAATCTAGCCACACGTGCATGCAAATATTCTGTCCAAAGACATGCATCTGGCTCCTTTGTACATGTTAAGCATTTAAAAAGTACATAAGCTAGGGTTGTATTTGGCTTTGAATGCTAATAAAACATGGAGGGGAAAAAAGGGACAAGATCAACAGCAAAGATTACTACTGTTTTTGCTAGGGGTAAATGTTCCTAGGAAATGTCCAGAGGTAAAACCTGGTTCACATACTGTGTTACATCATAATGGGATCTGATTGGTTATGACTTAGGCATATGCAAATCTGTCAATTTGCATCTGTCTCTCTCTCTCTCTTTCTCTGTGTATATGCATGTGTAGTCCTCAACTTATGACTACAATTGAGTGTCATAAATTTTATTGCCAAGTGGGATAAGTGAATTTTGCTCTATTTTAAGACCTCTCTTGCCACAGTTGTTAAGGCAATCACTGCACTTGTTAATAACATGGTTGTTAAGTGACTCTGGCTTCCTCCATTGACTCTGCTTGCTAGAAGGTCACAAACGGAGACCACGTGACTCCAGGATTCTGCAACCGTCATAAATATGAATCTGTTGCCAAGCGTCTTAATTTTGATCACGTGACCATGGGATTGCTGCAACACTCGTAAGTGTGAAAAATGGTCACAAATCACTTTTTTTCAGTACCGTTGTAACTTAGAACGATCACTGAATGAATGGTTGTAATTTGAGGACGACTTGTACCTGTTTTCACGCCACTGTGCAAAAATTTTGTGTGAGGCAAGTTCACTTCATGGATATGCCCACATAGGTTTTTTATGTCTAAAATAGTTTTGGTTTCCCCCCCCCCTTCCTAATCCTGGTGGGTCTCCTGATGGCCTCCTTTTCAAGAACTGATCAGGACCACTGTCCCTGCTTTAAGATCAGTATTACCACTTAGTTGCAGTGGTGAAGTTCAGCCGGTATGCATTGGTTCTGCTGTACCGGTAGTGGCAACGGAACTTGGCCCCGCCCACCCTCTCCTGATGATGTTTGGGCTCTCCCACCTGCCCTTGCTCCTTTCTTCCTTATATTCCCTTCAATTTTTTAGTTTCTTACTCACCTGGGTCGGCAGAACACCTGTTCTGCGTGCCCCACAGCTTTCCCAATCAGGTGGAAAGCCTCCGGAACAGAAAATTTGCTGTTTGAAGTGCCGCATGGCAGCGCTGTTGTGTGTGCACATGCAAAGCGCAGGCACACGTGCAAAGCACACATGCACCAAATCGGTAATGAAGCCGGTAGAATTGCACCACTGCCTACCTGGGTACATAAACTTAGCCTCCTATGAAACCACGGTTTATAGTTTTAGCCTTACCGTGTGAACCTAGCTAACAGTGGCTTATTCAGAAAACCATGGTTGAACAAACAGTAGTGATGTATTAACCCAAATATTTCCTTTGCAGTGCCGGCAAGGCCCATTTGATTCATAACCAGCTGGGTGGGAATTCACAACCTGTTCAAACTTCCTAATGATGAGAGCTGTTCAAACGTGGAACAGGCTGCCTCAGTGGGAGGCTGGCTCTCTTTTAGTTTAGGTATTTATAAACAAAGACTAGAGAACCATCTGTCAGAGATACAGTAGCTGCAACCTGCCTCAAACATTCTGGAGAGACGACGAGGCTGGTCTGGATGACCTTTGTGGCCTCTTAACACTTTTACGATCCTATAGGATCTTTTGTAAATAGTTTGGGTTTTGACTGATGGGGAAAATCCTGATGAAATTAATCTTCAAGGCCAAGGACCTAGTCTAAGATCTTTTGCTGTTGTTGGGAAACAGCCTGCTTATTGCCACTTATTTTGAATGCCTTTGTATTTGATATCTATGTACGGGAATCTTAAAAGGCTTGTTTTGTTTCCCAGAAAATTAATCTTAATCATTGTTCCTACATCTTAGCTGAGACGGTGGAACACAGAAAGAAAATGTGATCTAACACTGCAGAATGACTCCATAACACTACATTTCTACATCAACAACTTCAACGGAGAGTTAGGAAAAACTATCGCAACCGGTCTGCTTTTCGTTGAGGATCTGTATACTGCATGAATCAGAAAGAGGGCTGAGAAAATATCTATAGACCCTTCACATCCTGGTCATAATCTATTTCAATTTCCCCTCTCTGGATGCCACTATAGAGCATTGCATGCCAGAACAACTAGACACAAAGATAGTTTTTTCTCCCGTGCTGCTGAACACCTAATTCCCCCAGCACTGTCTTAGGCCTAAAGATATTTACCAATGTACAGGTAATCCTTGACTTATGACCACAATTGAGCCCCAAAAATCTATTGTTAAGTGAGACATTTGTTAAGTGAGTTTTGCCCCATTTTATGACCTTCCTTGACACAGTTGTTAAGTGAATCAGTGCAGTCGATAAGTTAGTAATCTGGCTGTTAAGTGAATCTGGCTTCCCCACTGACTTTGCTGGTGAGAAGGTCACAAAAGGTGAGCACATGATCCCGGAGCATTGCAACCGTCATAAAAATGCCAAGCATCTGGATGTCAGCCCCAGACTTGGCATCTGGTCTGGGGCTGCCACTTGCGAGCAGGACCCATGGCTGCCATACCTCCTTGCTGCAGCCTGACCATCAGCTGTGCAAGGAACAGCTGATAAGCACAGTCAGCACTGCGGACTGCACGGGGGGAGAGAGCTGCCGGTAGCCTGGGACAATCAGCGAGCACAGCCAGCCCACGCTCGCCCATGGAGTCAGCTGCTGAGCATGGGGAAGCGCCGGCGCCAACACAGACCTGCACTAATCCACTCCATGCTGGCTCAAACCTGGCTAGTTCTGGCAAGGTGGGGGCACGTGCGCAGTGAAAGGGCAGGGCTGGGAGCACATAACTGGTGGTGGGAGCACCTGGGTGCAGTGTTGACTTCACTTCAGTCCGTGAGTGTGTCAGTACATGCTGGAGGTGTATGGCAGAATAAACCTGAGTTCTCCAACCTTCATCTGGGTGAGTTTCTTATCTCTGCTGTAGCCAAATGGAACCTGACACTAGAATTTTGATCACATGATCATATGGATACTGCAAAGGTTGTAACTGTGAAAAACAGTCATAAGTCACATTTTTCAATGCTGTTGTAACTTTGAATGGCCACTAATTGAACGGTTGTAAGTGGAGGACTGCCTGTAGTAGTCTGCATGGCAGTGAAACTCCATTTCATTGAGGGCCGCATCAGGGTTGTGTTTGACTTTGGGGGCCAGAGTGGGCGTGGCCAGCTCAATGTCACTCGTGTCGGGAGCGCCTATGGAGGCCCAAGCCCTCTGCCAGCAAAAATGGGCTCCCAAGCTCCATTTTTGGCTGCGACCCTCTGCCAGCTCCATTTTTGCTGGCAGAGGAACTGCGGGCGGGTCCTTTGCTGTTTCCAGGGTGGCCCCATGGGCCAGATCTAAGCACCCTGCAGGCAGGATCTGACTCCCAGGCCCTATGGTATTGCTATTATCCTTTCCATCTTCTCATTTCTCATCTTTTCTCATCTTCTCATCTTTCCTATTATCTTCTCCTATTGGTATCTTATGATCTATCACCTGTTGTTTGTATCTTATGATTAATGATTGTAAGTATGATTCCTGATCTATGACTTACCACTTGCTGTTTATATATACAATGAGAGCTTATGCACCCAAGACAAATTCCTTGTGTGTCCAATCACACTTGGCCATTGAAGAATTCTATTCTATTCTATAGAGAATTCTGTTCTAAATTCTACTCTTCCTAATCCCAACGTGGCTCTTGGTAGCAAAACCATACAGAACCTATCCAGACTGCAACTTCCAGAACCTGCAAACAGGAAACATTTTTATTTATTTAATTTACACATTTATATAGCTGCTCAGCTTTCAAACAACTCTGGGCAGCTTCCAATAAAAAATTAAAAGACATATAAAATCATTTCAAAAGCTATAAACTCAACCACTTAAAACATCAAATATTAAAAACAACAAAATCCTGGTGCCAATCAGAGCTAACATACCGTACTATCATTTAGTCTTGTCTTGTCCCATGTTAGCTGACTCAGTTGAATAAACTTTCCTGCTCAGCAGTATAAAATAATACTTTTATTTTCCTCCAGACTTCCAATTTATTTCTCTGTGGTTTGTGCAGGTAATCCCCAGGAGATTATGCATCACATTTACAAATACTTCCTCTTTTTATTTTAAGACTTTTTTAAAAATGTGACAATAGATAACATTCACATGTAATCTCCAGAACATCTTTTTTGAGCCATGGAAGAGTCCCCCTCCCCACTTTCTGTTCAGGTAAAAGATATAATTTTATTGACTATATTTGCACATGTATCAAATTAGGGCTACACAATCCACACAACAAAACAGTACAGAAAATTCTCCCTCCTTATAGCCAACCTGGTTGTTATCTAGATTTCTACAGGGTTAATATGGTGCTGAATGTCTACTGAATTGTAACATAATCAATGTTATTTCCAGTGTATAACCTTGTATGGACTGTTCAGGTAGTCCTTAAATTACAATTGCAATTGAGACCCGGCCTGCCATTGCTGAGTGCTGCAATTGTAAAGTGCAACAGCACATGACTTCCATCTCTTAGCAACAGCAGTCCAGGCAGTCCCAATTGTTGCTGTAACCCCAAGAAACACGGATTGTTCATGAAATGGGAAGCAGTGGGAGTTCCAGGTAAGCAGTATGGGGTGCCACAAGACGACAGCGATAGCCTTGGGAAGTCTGGCAATAAAACTGGTGCAACAGCACTTCTACACCGCTTTGCTGGGCATTCATTACACCCCTGTCTAAGCGGTTTACAGAGGCAGCATATTGCTCCCCAATAAGCTGGGTCCTCATTTTACTCACCACGGAAGGATGAAAAGCTGAATCATCCATGAGCTGGTCAGGATCGAACTCCTGCAGTCGGCAGAATTAACCTGCAATGCTGCATGATAACCATCATGCCACCATTACACTCTTCCTGGCCATGTGCCAGAAAAAGGGGGTGCGGGATGTACGAATGTGTTTGTGTATATCCCAGATCAGAGGGAGATCTGGGAAAAAGAAGGCAGGATGTGTGCCGACACAGCAAGGGCGAGTGTGTGTGTTTGTGTGTGTGTGTGCAAGGAAGTTGGAGGAGGCAGACAGTGGGGTGCGTGCCTGCGAGGAAATGCAGATAGGCAAGGGAAGGAGGGCACTGATGTATTTGTGAATGAGCACAGAGAGGACAGGGAAGATGGGAATTTGTGATTGTGAGTGACTGAAAGGAGGCAGCACAGTGTGGCACATGTGGCTGAAGAAAGGCTGGAGTAGTTGAGAGTTATCCAAGCAATTTGTCACCTTCTCAATAGTTTTCCCATTGACACTGCTTGTCAATGGCAATCGTGTGACCGTAGCATGCTGCAATCCCTCATTAAGGGCCAGCCAATTGCTAAGAGTTGGAATCACAGGGGGCTGCAACAGTTGGAGCTTTGAGGATCCATCGTAAGTCCCTTCACTCAGTGCCATTGTAACTTCAAATAACTGCTGAACGAAGGATCATAACTTGAGGACTATTTGTAATTCACCGCCGGAAGCAGAATTTAAATGATTTGATTGTGATACTGAACAAAATTTTGTGTATTCTACCCCAGGCCCGAGGTAACTAGGCTTATCACAAAGTTATCTTATTCAATAAAGGTCATCTACAAGGTGAATTGATAGCTTTCTCCTTAAAGCTTCTCTTCTTTTATTGCCTGTAATTCGCTGCTCTTAATGGGCGAATGTTAAAGCAAGATGTGTCAGTATCTGCTTCCTGAGGAGCAGAGACGCTTGGCTTTAAATAACTAGATTCAAAATTTATAATATAGTAATTCTTCATTACTAAAAAGGAAAAAGGTAGGGGAGGGGGAAAGCTTAGGTTTCATCCTTCTGCCTTAACAGGAAACAATGCGAAGAATAGAATCTGGACCAGGAAGCTTTTAATTTAAAACATAAGTTTTTTGTTTTGTTTTTCGTTTTACAAAATCAATAGAACATTGCCGGTAGAACTTGCAACGTTCTATTGCATCACCATCATTATTTTAAAACCTGTGCACTGAATCTGAGAGAATATAAAAGGCGAACCCAGGAAGCAATTAACATAAAATAGGATCCTCTGGATTGTCTGCAAAAACTGAGTCGCAACAGTTTGTTTGGTGACCGATCACATTTGCAAAAAGTGACTTACGACCATTCTTCACACTTACAACCATTGCAGCATTCCCCATGATCACGTGATCAAAATTTGAAGGCTTGGCAACTGACTTGTATTTAAGACAGTTGCAGTGTCCCTGGGTAACACGATCCTCTTTTGCGCAAAAAATCAACGGGGAACCCACTTAAACAACCATGTTACTAACTTAACCAATGCAATGATGCACTTAACAATTGCGGCAAGAAAAGTTGTAAAATGGGGGCAAACTCCCTTAACAAACGTTTCCCTTAGCAACATACATTTTGGGCTCAGGTGTGGTCGTAACTCGAGGACTACCTGTATTTTGGAGGCCAACATGATTTGGGTTGAACCCGGGGTCAGCTGACCCCCTTTTGTGACCTTCTGACAAGCAAAGTCAATGGGGAAACCAGATTCACTCAACAACTGTTTACTAAGTTAACAACTGCCGTGATTCACTTAACAACTTTGGCAAGAAAAATCGTAAAGTGGGGAAAACTCACTTAACAAATGGACCTTCCGGCGTGCATTAAAACCTATTTGTTCCAACAGGCCAGTGTGGCCTAGTACTAATTAGTTGGGGGTGGTGGTGGTTAAATTGGGTTTTAAATTTTTTAAATTTTTAATGTTTTAAATTTTTTAATTTCATATTAGGTTTTAAATCTTAATTGTGATCAGCCACCCAATTTAGTTTAATTTTTAATT
>JAEANM010030312.1:0-10030 GCA_017656035.1 Myanophis thanlyinensis | reverse complement strand
TATATATACACCCTTCCCAAACCATCTGGCTGAGAGTGAGTGACTGACCCAAGGTTGCTCTTTCATGCCTAAAGCAGGACTACAACTTGGTTGCTAGGCCAGCATCTTTACCACTATACTAAACAGGCTTATACTATCTTTGTTTTATATATTTACATACAGCTTAGCTTAGTGCAGAGATAGAAGACTGTAGTCCTGACTACAACTTCCTATATCACTAGCCAATATGGAGTTGTACATCATCAATATACAGTATAAAATATCTAAAAGTAGAGTTTATGTTTAAGCTGATACTTCCATTTACAAGATTTCCAAAACACAACAGACTTTTTCTAACATAAATAGAATTTATTGTAAATTATAAACCACTCTTTGGATCATGGTTATTGATATTAACTTTTTGCTCTAAAGCTTAATAGCAATTTTTAGTCAGATAATATATTCAGTTACTCATTACTAAATAATGATATATTGGGAAAGTATTACCGTCATGGCATTTCCAAACTCCTTCTTGGTTCAACCATTCATTCATTTATTCATTAATATGCATTTAATAGTAATATCCCCTTTCCTATTTTATTTCCCTGTTTTAACTGTTTCAAAACCTAATAAAAAATTAAAATACAAGACACATGAAGCTCCCCAGGTTCCCCATTTTGATTCAGTACAACTGATACTTAAAATATGGAGGCATTAATTCCTGATTCATACTGAATGAAATTAGAGAGGGGAATGGAATTGTAGTAATTGTTTATGTGCAATCAATTAGTCTTATATGAATTCAAAATATGTGATACTACTGCTTACTTAGTGTAACCAAGTAAGAATAGGCCCATATGCTGGCTGCGACTTGAGACTGTCTCTGAAATTCACAATATACACTAATTTGTCTAAGACTTGTGGACTTCAACTCCCAGAATAACCCAGTCAACCTCTAAGTAAATTGGGTGGTTTCAATTTTCTATTAATCTAAGCCCACATTTCAACAAACAACTAAGTTTCTAGGCCAAGGAGGGACTGTGCATTACTGCCTCCTGCCAAATTTTATTCAAAAGTAGTTGAAGAAACTTGTGTAACAACTAAATTATAAAATATTCTGCCACAGGTGGGTGGAAATGAGACTAAATAGTCTCAGCAATGCTCCAGAAGTGAAAGGTGTTATTGTCATACCCTAATTAATATAGCACTATTTAACAAGTTGTTGGGGTAAGGTGTCTCCTTTTGTTCTGACATTTATATTGAATGGAGGCAAAGCTATCTAACAATTCCTTACTATAAAAAAGCATCAATTCCACCATCTGAACTAAAAATATACATACATACATCTATGCACATATGCATTGTTTAGGTGATTCTCTGCTGAATTGATTTTCTACATTATAAAAGCCCTGGAGTTTAAATATATGCATCATTTATATCAGCCATAATGATGCCACTTCTAGAGAATAATACTATGAAATACCATTAAAACCTTAGACTATTACAAACCGGTTTCAAATGAGACATCAGAATGACAATAGCAACATTGCACTGCAATATCTGTCCCTTTGGTATGGTTTTGTGATATGTCTATAAAAGAGGTAGGGCTTGTATTATAGTACAACACTGCATTTGATATATGACATCTAAATATATCTTTGGGTATAATTGTTTACATTTTCTACAAGCAACAAGCTTGTTCTACCTCTATAGAATTACTCCAGAAAGAACCCTTTCACTGAAGAATTGATTTCTTTCTGTTCCAGTAATAAACTATAGGTCAGTGGAATATTTTTGGTTCCCCATGGAACTACTTTTATCCAAATTCAAGTTTGCTAGTTTCTAAAAAGCTATTAAGATGAGCCTTGTCCAATATTAAGCTTTTGAGATGTATTTATATTAAAAACTCTTCATTCCCACTGTAACAAGAATAGTTACTGCCAAGGAATAGTAGTCCACTGCCAATAATAAAAGAAAGCTGGTTAAATTATTTCTTCATGATAAAGCTGTGTGGAAAACTATGATTTATTGGCTGATTTGCTTTACTCTTGCTTCCTGTACCAACCGGGACCTAAAATAGTCATAAAGGTCCAGACAAAAAGAATGGGATGAGTGCACAGCGAGTTTTTTAAATTGCAGTATAAAAACATTTACTCAAATTAAATGCAGAAATATTTATTTTGGCTTCCTTGTGAAGTTTTTTTTGGGTGGAAATTTCTGTTTATAAAATATAGAAATAGCCAACACTAAGCAAACTTTTGAACTCCAATATAACAAGTGATTTAATACTTCAAGAATATGGGTTTGAATAATGGTGTGCAATAAAGACACCTATGTCTGAAATTATGCAACTGGGTAGTGCATTATAATCACACACTCTTTAGTGCAAACTTCATTGTGCTTGTTTACATATATTTAACACAAATTAATTACTGTTTTAAGGGAAAACTTGAGCATGGGTTACTACAAGGCATTTCAATTCCTTCCATTCCTTAGAAAAATATACAGATGCAGGTAAAAGGTAGGTATATTCAAGCGTCCTTTCTCCTTTCCAATAAAATGATGTCCTATATATATATATATACTACAGCCATTCCCTGTCTGTTACAGAAGCATGTTTATTTTGGGATGCTATCAAATACTCAATATTCTTTGTTCAGTAAGAAGCAGAAGCTAATTTTGTACAAAGACTCAGTAAATTAAGTGATCAAGATTAAGCTGTACTGCTGAGGCAATCTAATGGTTGGCAATGTATAAGCATGACTTAGTCCCAATACGTACTGGAATTCCATCCAAATCCATGCGTATTTTATAACATGATGCCACTATGGCCCAATTATCCCTGTAGTTCATGAAGCTGACATCTTGAATTACATAGGAAGTTTCATCTGGAGCGCCCCCACTTCCCCCAAATTCTAAAGCTAAAATATCTTATCAT
The DNA here is from genome assembly GCA_017656035.1 of Myanophis thanlyinensis. NCBI lineage: Eukaryota > Metazoa > Chordata > Lepidosauria > Squamata > Homalopsidae > Myanophis > Myanophis thanlyinensis. The sequence goes on along the minus strand of JAEANM010030312.1, from coordinate 7,113 downwards.
TTATCTTGTGGTTCATTGCATTAATACCACAAAATTAAATAAAGCTTCAAAAAAGTATGTCAATAACCTAGGCAGCCGAGATTCTGCCCAAATTTTACATCCAGACACAAATAAAGTTCAGTCTCCTATCAGTGTTCCTCTGCTGTGATACAGTAAAAATCTCCATATATCAAATATTTTGGAAAATGATTACCAGCTGTACAATGTAATAAAAACAATGAATGTGGTAGCAACACACATATCCCTTTACATGCCTCGAGAGTCACATTTTTGGCTGAAATCTTAAATAACTTACAAATCACATAGATAACATGTACAGTTTTAAGGCGCATTGAGGAAGTTGTATGTCATTGTAAAAAATGGTCTGCGACACAAGTGGACAGTAAGGCAGAGTTCAATTATTCTTCAGTTTTCCTATGTTGAGTACCCCTTTGTGTAGAAGTTAATGATTGCACTGTTTCCTTCCACATATTTGTTGTAGTCTGTTCATAGATATGATGTTTAATAGCAAATGCCATTCTCTCTAAGTTTTCTTCAGCTACATGTGGACATTAGCATAGAGTTCTTCTATTTGAGAGCTGAAGTATTTACGTAGCTCAGGTCTCTTTGCCTTTAAGGTTGGTGTTAGCAGGCCATTCTCAATAGAGAACATTTCAGAATGAAGGGCGATGCCTTTGATCTGAAAAAATGAAGGTTGAATCAGACTGCAAATTTTTTTATTTAGAAACAATGCTACACATACAATACAATTAGACTGTGAAAGAACAGAAGTAGTATCTGAACCAGTTTATTCTAAGTAGTAAATGATACTCCATATTAGTAAGGATTTAATATAGATGCTGAATTACTGTTTAAACCAATCACCCTATTTATAAAATATTTTTTCCTATTTCCTTTAAAATAAAATTCTAACCAAAAAGGCAGGTAGTCTTAATGCAAAGGTAGATTAAATTTTTCCCTTAAAAATTAGATCTTGCTAATTTCATTGCAATTAGCCAGTTAATGTTTATAACTCTACAGCCCAAAATGACATTGACATAGAAAGTTATAGTACAGGTAGGTTAATAATAGGCAAACATTTGAAATTCCCACCTGTTCAAAAGACTTCAAGCCAAACTCCTTTCCTGTCTTCAACATATCTTCCAGAATGTATTTTTTTAAATCCTGTTGGGATTCAAAGTATAGTGTTACAGAACAATATGACAACAATATGAGTCCTATTTATTATTTGTGGACCACAAATAATAAATAAGGCTCATTGCATTTATTATAAAGGAAGCTATCTTTGCAAAAAAAACAGGACCGATAAGCAATGATTTGTTCTTTTACAATACAATCACCACACAAGTCAGGTGTGTCTAGACAGTGAGAAGCCAAAAGGCACAAAAATGACCCAATCCTAGCCTGTGGGTCATTCAAGATGGTTAAGAATAATTATTTTTCCAATAGTTTAACAACACGGTGTGTTGATAGGAGGGGCTGTGTATTGAGTTTTTTGCCCTGACTATGCAAATCCACCAGTGTTGCAATTATTATGATACCAATGCAAAACATGAGTTAACTCCTTAATTAAGTTGCTTTGTTTTAAGCAATTGACCCTTTTGTCTGTTTTGTGGGTTTCTCATATTACTAGAACTTAGTTATATTTTCTTTTCTTTTCTCTTTTAGTCCAAATCTAATTGCTTTGGAGCTTCAATGTTTAGTAACAGATTTCCTGACATTTCACTGGCAACCATGGCTGGCATCTTCAGAGGCAAGATGGTGTGCCAATTTCTTTTGCTTACTATTATTTTTCTGTGCTTTGCATAATGATTACTAAAACACAATCATATGACAGATGCATATGTATGAATGTAATCTTTTAACTGTCAAGTGAAATAAGTCCAGGCAGTTCAAATGAAATTAAAGGTTTATTGCAAGCTTAAGTCATCTACAAGAATCTAAACAAAGCAAATTGTGGTAGAAAAAGAGAACAGAATTCAAGGTGGGCTGGACTTAGATCTCTTGTGGGCGCAAAGGGACTTGAGACTGATGATGAGACCTCCTTTGAGCTCAGCCTGGTTATCTCCTACATTAACTCTTTTACCTACACTGGAAACTGCATAGATAAAGAAAGGTTTTGTAATAAGAAAAAAAATCACCTACTTTGTTTTTGCACAGTTCTTCATAAGAGCCTCCCAGGCCTTTTTTCTTAGCCCAGATGACCAATATGTCTGGATCTGGTACCACAATTCCTATTAGGAAAGCCTGAAGCAAGATAAGAACAAACACTTAAACTCTTATTACTGGATGAGCCACTTTTACAAAAAAATTACTGGCAAAAGATGAAAACAAGTTGCACCTTTTGCCACAACAGAAACAATAGTTCTGCGTTGGAGTATCAAAGCTATTGACGATCTGCCCTTGGAGATCAGATCAATCTCTTTCTTTGGTCTACCTTCATAGCAGAGCAACATTTATTCATGAAAAATGTTTTTATTCACTTTAGACACCACTAAGACATTCTTAAAAACAAATACCTACCTGCAAACTTTCACCATGGACAAACACCTGGGCAACAGGCTCACTCCTTATATATATATTCTCTATTTTTTCTGGTGCTATATATTCTCCTTGTGCAAGTTTGAATATGTGTTTTTTTCTGTCAATTATCTTCAGGGTACCATTCTACAAAACCAGTAAAAAAAGAAACTTTCTTCAATTCATAAAAGGCTCATGCTTTACATTAATCCATAATCAATGAGAACCAATTCTGAAGAATATTCAGTTAAAAGCCAAGATTACCACTAAAAAACAATTGATTTGAATAGCACAAGTAGACTATTTCTGTTAAGTTATTTCAACACCTCATGGTAGTTGTGTTTTGAGACCAAGATAGGAAAACATGAAACAAACATACATTTGTATGTTTGTTTGTTTGTTTGTTTGTTTGTTCATTCATCAGATGTTTCCTGACATTTTGTTTTGCTCTTATAACCTTATTCAGGTAGCCTTCTACTTACAACCACTCTTTTAGTTCACTGGGAAAAAAATGAACAATCACCTTTTTTCACACTTACGACTACTGTAGCATCCCCATATCATGACCAAAATTTGAGCACTTGACAACTGGCATATATTTATGACAGTTGTCATGCCCCAGGGTCATGTGATCAGCATTTCTAACTTTCCCAGATGGCTTCTGACAAACAAAGCCAGATTCGCTTAATGACTGCATGATTAACTTAGCAACAGCAGTGATTCACTTAACTGTGGCAAAAGGTCATAAAATGGGATGCACGTCATTTAACAATTGCTTTGCTTAGCAACAGAAATTTTGGGCTCAATTGTGTTGTAAGTCGAGAACTACCTGCATGTGATAGAAATACTCAATTGCCTTGAAAGTAACTTCACAGCATTTACTAAGGAAATTGTTATAAACATTTACAATATATTTTCTACTAAGTTGCCTTCCACCACACCAATTTGTGCTGATCTGGGACTGGCAATGCACATAAGAACTTTCAAAAGTTTTTCTGAAACTGAACAGATCCAACTTATCTACAACACAAGAAAAATACTGTGAAAATAAACTTTTTGCTTATGGCCAGGTCTATATGGTAGCCTTTTTCCACATGCTGCTGGAACTATATCTATATCACAGTCCTTGTATGTATACAAAGGCACTAATGATATTAAATAATGGGACAACAGCATTAAAGTTGCATGCTGAGTTTTTATGGCAAGCCCAGCTGCTCCAATGAAACACATAATACTGAGAAAGGATTGGACAATAATATTCAGAATTGCTAGGAATCTAATATCTAAGCTGAAAATCATCTCAGTGTTTATACTATGGAAAAAGCTGACAAGGTAGTTGATTTTACCATATTTTATAAGACACTTGTACTATATAGATCAGCAATATCTCCCCCCAGGGGGCAATTTCGTTTTTTGGAGGGGAGGCGATGGAATGAAAAGAGGCGACACGGGGGCGAAGGAACGAAAAAGAAACAATGGAGCAAGAAGTTTTGGGAACACTTGAGACTTTTTCATACAGTGAATCGCTGTATATCTATCATACAAAAGCATCAGATTAAAATGACATGCGATATTAGAATTAAAGAAGGTACTTATAAAGAAGACATTTTCTGGAAAACGTGGAAACCATTTGTGGACTATGCAATTGGAAGATTGGACATTTCGGCACCTGTACCCAGAGAACGCGGATTTTGGCAATCATGAGGACTTATCCGAGAACCCAAATCTTCCTTTCCTATGTATAGCACGAGGTGTAATATTATTTTTATTGTTTTTTTGTTTTGTTTATGTTTTGTTTGTTATTATCAATAAAAAATTTAAAAAAAAATTAAACAAAAGCATCAGATTGCTTGCTAATTAGTGGATTGAATTGTTTTCAAATGTTCCTACAGCTAGCTTCAGTATAGAACGCCATACATATGTGAATATGCATTGCTTATCTTCATATGCATTGCACAGCAGCCTCTACCTATACAATGGGGCACCATTGGCCAGAATGGGCAGTGATGGGGGGGGAGTGCTTCAACATTGCATGCTCAGTGGCTGTCCCTTGTGATGTCAGTGTAATGTTGTGATTGAGAGGTTATGTTGGGGGAGGGGGGTGATGACAACTTCCTCATTAGCTCAAGGAGGCAATTCATTCAAAAAGGTTAAGAACCACTGCTATAGATGATCAATAGATTGAATGTCACAGAAATATGCAAGCTTGCAACAGAAAAGTTCTGGCCCTAATCACAAAATACATTTGATTACAAATTGGCTTACCGGTAACCACTTCCCAATATCTCCAGTATGTACCCAACCATCTTTGTCAAAAACTTCTGCTGTTTTTTCAGGATCTTTTAGATAGCCTTCAAACACATTTGCTCCTTTTATGCAAATCTGGAAGAGAAGTGGACTGTGCTTAAAAAGCACCCCTCCATAAAACAATTATCCTACTAATTTATGTAGGAATGGAAATAATGTTCATTCACTACACCAACTGATTCTTCCTAAGCTCACTTCTTATTATTTTTAAGCAATTTGCCAATATTTTGGTAAACAATACTGATCAAAATCACGATACCTTTTTTTTTTTTTGAATTGATTCTTGTAGACTAGAGAATGTACTTAATTAAAATTTAAAATATTCAATTTGAAACAGAAAGACATTTTGTAACATTTGGGTATGTTTTGAACTTAAGTTCTATATGTAAGAACTGAAACTGGTAAAGCAGGAACCAGCCGTTCACAGGCTAGAAAGGAACATGATATAAACACATTATAATTGCTCAAGGCTGATAGCTGATAAACTACTTGTCTACAACCTCAGAAATACAAGAGGAAAAAACTGAGTTTTTAATCTTTAGATCTCTCTGTCTCTCTCTCTCACACACACTGACAATATTTGAAGGTTCTACATCTGTTGCTCTGCAGCAGACAATCAACTATTATGTTAAGGTTTAATTTTTTTTACTACAAGACAGTTTCTAATCTAGCTGAACTGTGTTTGACATCTTCTCCCAACTCAAGCCAAGAACTGAATGGGAGGTTAAGTGTTGGAAAAGCCAAGCCTTGGAGTTCAGATAGCACAACTTACCTCACCCTCTCCTTTGGCAGCAAAATAATTCATTTCTTCTACATCAACCAGCTTTATGATATTGCAAGGCATTGGGGCACCAACGTGACCTATTGGTGGAATGATAATATTTTGGTTTAGGTTGTTTTTAATTATATACTACCAGAGTCACTCTGAATAAAGGTTATTAATAAACACTTCTTTTAAAAAAAAGATACACATATATATACAGTTCTAAAGTCCATTTCTAAGCATCATATCAGGCAAATATATGTTCTTCACATGGTACTGAACTGAACTTGAGCTGAATAGGACTTTGAGGGTAGTTCTGCTAGCATGCAGAATTTCACTCACAGAAACTGCTGTATCATAATGTTCTTACTGATAATTCTTATTAACTTTTCTCTGCACATACTTATTTTATTGTTTTTATTGGCTAGAGTTAGATGCCATCTTTTCTCTAGAAGCTGATGACTGCTTAAGCAGGAGTTTTTCCATCATTTTACCCTTATAATGTCTATAACGTTGGCTAAGCGGTGTGAGACAAACTATGCTAAAAAAAACAGGCAGTAAATTTCCACAACAGAGGGTAGAGCAGCATCTGTATATACCCAATTTTAATCCAACAGCTTATTTATTTATTTAGTATATGGCCATGTTACATCAGCCAAGACACTACAATGCTAATACAGGGTAGTTGCTTATCTGCCTAAGATTGCTAGCCTGTTCTGTTCACACTTGCACATTTCCAAGGTGCCCCACAGGAGGTGAGCTAGCTGTAGAAAGACAGATGGATAGCATCCTGCAGCATCATCTGGGATCTTTTCTCTCCACTGAAATCACCACAAAAATGGGCATTACATCCAGGAAAGTCCAGTGCCAGCAGAATGGGACTGTTTGCATGAAGCTCTGGCTAGTCTTCCCACCAAAGTGGCACCTATTTATCTACTCATATATAACATGCTTTCAAACTGCTAGGTGGGCAGAAGCTGAGGCAAGTGACAGGAGCTCCCCTGCCACGCCCTGTTTGAACTGCTGGACCAAAGACCATTTCCAGCATCATTAAGCCAGCCACCACACCTCCAACAGCTATTGTATCACCAATACTAATTCACAATACAGAAACAAAGCTTTCTGTACACAAATCAGTTAAAAAAATATTTTAGACTATCACCATCTTTATTAGAATGTTGGACTGAGATTTGGGAAACTCCAGTTCATGTCCACATTCAATCATGGAGCTCCCTGAAGAACTTTGGGGTAATAATTTTCTCTTAGATGAATTACCTTGTAAGATGGCCATGAGGTTAAAATGAAAGTAATGCGTATATATTTCAGCTTAAGCTCATTAGAAGAAAAAGTATGTATACATAAAAGACATAGTTGAACTTAACTTCCGGTGACTTCAAGAATACATCTACCTACTTTTAATGATAATAAAGATAGCTTGATAGTAAGAAGTACAGTTGTGTTCAAAAATATGCAACCCCCACTGAAATTGAGTGTTTTGGCCAGTTTGACATTGATTTTGATCA
>JAEANM010030310.1:0-10031 GCA_017656035.1 Myanophis thanlyinensis | reverse complement strand
GTGGCCCATTGAACTGATTATAAAAATTTAAAAATTTAAGAACAATTTAAAAATTACACATTTAAAATAATTAAAAATAGATGTAGATATAGCTACATCATTTATAACTACATCATGCAATTATGCAAATGATGAATTGTTATTTATGTGGCTTCAAGATTTTAGTCTTAAATTTAAAAATAACTTTCTCTAGTACAAGTTTTTTTTCTTGATATTAAAAGCTGTGGAGGGATCCCATTTTAAATATTTTGTTTAATAATCTTTGAAAAGATTATTAAATCTATAATTAGTACTGTTTACAATATTTCATATATTTTTATATGAAGATGCCCATGAAACACACATTATTGGTTCTTATCAAAATATGCAAAGTCACAGGAAGCGAAAGGAAAATGTTAATTGATGTGGTGACTTTAATAAAAAATGTCACCACCAAGGGGGGTGGGGAGATCTTGTTTTGCTCAAGGCTGCATTATAAAATCTTTCCTAAGTAATGGAGATTCACAACTGATCTAAAGTGAATGAATTCTGTTAAATTAGAAACAAAATTAATTTAGAGTGCTTCTTGATGAAGGAGTCTGTGCTGCACATCAAAAGGTAATATGCAGTTTTTCTGTAATTTCCAAGTGGTCTTCAAGGGGAATTCAGTGTAGAGACATTAAAGCAGTCCACTTCTCAGGTGCAAGTGCTTTCCACTTCAGGAACATTTCATTTAACTTTTGCTATATTAAAAATATAGTGACAGCTGAGTAGTCATTAATGTGATAAAATAGGATTAAGATGCTGGCCCAGAAACCAGGAGACCAGGAGTTCAAGTCCCATCTTGGGCATGAAAGCTAGCTGGTGACTTTGAGCCAATCACTCACTCAACCCAACTTACCTCATAGGGTTGTAGTGGGGAAAATAGGAGGAAGAAGAAATATTAGATATTTTCACTGCTCTGAATTATGTATGAAGCAATACAGTCAGGATAAAAGTCAAGTAAATAATGACAAATGAGGCAGCAAATTTTATGCCAGGATATTTTTCTGCTGTCTCAAGTAACTAGCACATGGTACTTTGATGTATCCTAAGACTAGTATAATTATGCTGCAAAGAAGGAGCGAGAGACTTTATGTCTTCATATGCCATCAGAATAGTCTCCCCCACTTTCCATTGCAACATCTATGGGTAATATGCTCTTTCTTCAGGAATATATACTACTGTGCAGAACTAATAGTAAAAAAGTACTCGGCTAAGGTCAAATTCAAAAGGTAATAAATAATAAAAAAGCCAATCCCCTGTCATATATTGAGAGTAAACAATCCCATTGTTAGCTTGACAACTACTAGGGATTTGTAATATTATAGAGAAGAAATAATGTTGAAATGTGCCACTGAGATTAATATGATATTAAAATGATTAATTTTGCTATCCCATGTCGAATGCCTGTTTTGATTCTTTCGTTATGATCTGCAGTGCAGATTGTATTTTTAATAAGAAAATTGTATATATTTTAAAATACTATAAACTATATGTATTCTAATTCTGAAAAAGCCATAGAAAAAATAGCACTCAAGATATACCAACAAAATTTTTCCCAAAGATATAAATTAATAAAGAAAATTAAAAACATACCAAGTAGATTTGCACTTTTGTCATTTAAAATTTTGAAGATAAAACATGGTATTTCTAATTTTGAATCCTTCACTTTGTTTATTTTTAGTCATTTATTTATTCAACTTCTAAAACCTGCCCCATTGAACCAAATGATTCTGGCGGCTTACAATTCAAAAATTATAAGGCAGTTTAAACGATTTTAAAAAACATGAAAAGAATAAAAACATCTACAAAATAAATAAGTATGAATAGCAGCCGTGATGATTAATCAACTGATAGCAAAGCCAAGTTATGGGTTTACATTTTCTATCTTGATATCATTTACCGGTATATATTCTATATATTTATTCTATTTTAACTACTGACTTGTCATTACAGGACAATGCCAGACAGGGCTACATTGAACTAGTATCGAGTCTGGTTCCTGCAGAACCTTCTCCAGTTAATGAAATTGCCCCTGGTAGCAAATCCATCTATGAGACACTTGAGGTTACTACTAAAGACAACATCACAAAGATCATGTTAAACCGGCCAAAGAGAAAAAATGCTATCAGTGTCAAGGTAAAGCTTGTAGATTTTGTAGTTTGGGAGCAAATCAAAACAGAGAAGGAAAGCAATTTTTCAAAAGACCATTTATGGATCCTTTAAAATGATTTCACAAAATGGTGCCATCTATATATGTTTATTAGTCACCCCAGACATCTGATAAAAAGTTGCCCTGGTGCAGGGGTGGGCAATTATGGCTCCTTCATGACTGGTGGACTTCAACTCCCAGAATTCCTGAGCCAGCCATTCTGGGAGTTGAAGTCCATGAGCATGAAGGAGTCGTAATTGCCCACCCTTGCCCTAGTGCATTCTTAGGGTTCTTTCCTTGTCTTCTCTTTTCCTCATCTGTTTCAGTTCTTCACCTGGGATCCACAAAATTTCATCAGGAATGCTACACATATTCATTATAACTACTTATTTCCCCCACCACCACTTTTTTTTAACATTTAAACAATTATTTGAATTTTAAAAATGGAAAACTGCCAACCACAAAGAGATCTGGAGATCCAAATAAGTCCTTAAGCTTTTTTTTTAGAAAACAATGAATAGACCCAATCCAGTGCTTTATTTGGAAGTGTATCTATCTGTCAATAACAAGAAAAAAAGATTTATTTGTATGTGTGCTAGGCAATGTTTTTCAGGTTGAAAAAGCTAATTGGAGTAGCAAGCAGAATTCTGATGGGTTGGTTATTTGAAATTGTTGATTGGTATAATCAGTCATCTATATTATTGTCAAGTATTCTCTCAGCAGTCATTCAGCACAATCACTCAAATGTTCTTAGAACTCCAAATGCTCAAAATAATTGGGTTTGTTTGTTTGTTTGTTTCTTTTGCTTATGTTGCTCATTCCTGTAAGCTTTATGCAGCTAATAATATTTACATACTACTAAACCTCTTGTATCTCTACGCTTTAACTGGGTAAAACCATGAATCATAGGGTAATTTTTTTTTCAACTAAGGTACCACAAATGGGATAACTTACAAAATGCCATGATCCATCACTCTCAAGGGAATAAAATTTAGGGAGATTTGGGAAAGTTCATTTACATACCAGAAGCATGCATCATGTTAGACTGCATATGTTCATTACGAAGACTGCATATGCTCATTGCAAAGGTCATTTCTAACCCTTTCCATTTCTATCATATAAGAAAAAAGTTACTTACATATTCCGAAACACAAAGAAAGCACAATTTGATATTCTGTATTTTTCATTATTCTCAATTTTATTTGTTGGAAACATTCTGTGTCTACAGTAAATTAGAGTGAGAGTAGGGGATGCCTAGGATAGAGTTAGGTGGAAACAGATGGTTCGCTGTGGCGACTCCTAACAGGAACAGCCGAAAGAAGAAGATTCTGTGTCTACAGTATGACTGGGTCTTATTTTCTTTTGACCCCCGAAAAACCTTTAGGTTAGGGCTACTTTTTTAGGGATGTCTTAATCCCCCCCCCCCCTCACGCCTAGCCTGACCACCGGGCCGCTTCTTTCCCCATGGAAAAGAGCGACATATTCTCCCAAAATGCCTCGCCCCCGGGCTGCTCTTTTCAGCTGGGAAAAGAAGTGGTCAGCAACCAAGCACCTTTTTTTTCTGAAAAGAGCGGCCTGTTCAAAAAAAGCCCTTCATTGCTGGCCACCTCTTTTCCCAGCTAAAAAGAGCGGCCCATTCAAAAAAAAAAGCCCTTCGCTGCTGGTTGCTTCTTTTCCCTGCTGAAAAGAGCGGCCTGTTCTCCCAAAATGCCTTGCCCCCCCGGGCTGCTCTTTTCAGCTGGGAAAAGAAGCGGACAGCAGCGAAGTGCTTTTTTTGAATAGGCCGCTCTTTTCAGAAAAAAAAATGCTTCACTGCTGGCCACTGGGGAGTGACTGTTCGGCGCATACTTGGAAGTCTTGCCACCGCCCAGATGGTGCGTGGGCATTCGGCAGTATTCCAAGGTCTTGCCGCCGCCCAGGTGACGCGTGCCTGTTTGGCTCTGTCCCGGGGCTCTGATAGCATCCGTAGCACCCTCTGCAGAGCAACCTTCCCCCCTGTATGGCGAGCCTCAGGGCAGGGCTTGACAGCCCAACAAACAGAAGCGCTGCACCCAGAAAGGTCAAAAACGGTATTTGTGCTAGCCTTTTTGGGCAGCGCAGATACCGCTTTTGCCCTTTCTGGGCACAACGCTTCTGCTGCAACTGCAGACAGTTTCTGCAACAACAACACCCCATACCCATGCTGGCCACGCCCATTTCCTGGGCTTATTTTCAAGGTGGGGTAATATTAGGCCCATCCCAAAAAAATTAGAATAGAGTTCTTCAGAAATTAGGGTTGGGCTTATTATTGGGTTGGGTCGTGTTCTTGGAGAAACAATTCGTAAAAAAAGATTGTATTCCTTTGCGTTTTTGGATGATATTAATAGTCTGGGGATTCAATAATTCTACCAATATTTTTCCTCTAATTTTCTGAATTGTAGAATGAGAATTTATTTTCATTTGTTAATTCTCTTGTGCAGATGTACAATGAAATTATGAAAGCGCTTGAGGAAGCCGCAAATGATGATTCTGTTATAACAGTTCTTACAGGTATTAGCTTTTACCATGAAAGTGAAAATCTGTGCTAATATTAGCATTAGCACTTAGACTTAGATACCGCTTCACATTGTTTACAGCTCTCTCTAAGCACTTTACAGAGTCAGCATTTTGCCCCCAACAATCTGGATCCCCATTTTACCAACCTCGGAAGGCTGAGTCAACCTTGAGCTTGGTGAGATTCGAACTGCCAAATTGCAGTCAGCAGAAGTAGCCTGCAGTACTGCATTCTAACCACTGTGCCACCATGGCTCAATATGTTAAATATTAACAAAACAGCCATACATAAGATTGTGTCAATGGGTGGGTATAGTGACTTTACAGTTGACAATAAAAAAGTGAAGATGTTGCATAGTTAATTAAAAACTGTTTTCAATTATGGAGAATCCTAGGAAAAAGGGCTATAAGAAACAGGAAAAATCATGAGTAGAGATATTTCAGTGAACAAATACCAGAAGATTGAAAGCAAGTCAATACTAATACAGGTAGTCCTCTGTTAGTAACATCTTCATTTAGCAACTGTTTGAATTTACAAAGGCACTGAAAAAGCAGATTTATGAGCAATCCTAGAATTTGTAGCTATTGCAGCTATTGCAACGGATATTTGGGGCTCAAATTTGGTCATAGGTTGAGAACTATCTGTATGTCTCACATTGTGGTCATGTGATTTTTTGTTTAATGACCATGGGTGATTTGCTTAATGACCTCAGAGGAACTGATGGGAGTGGGGTGTGGTCCCAATGGAGTTGTTGATTCAAATTGTAGTCGTTAAGTGAAGATTATTGTATTTATTTCACTCTTTTCAAAAACTTGCATCTATGTAGGTAATGGGGACTATTACTGTAGTGGAAATGACCTGAACAACTTTACCCAGATTTCACCTGGTGGAATGGAAGAGACTGCAAAGAATAGTGCAGAGTTGCTCAAGTATGACTTCATTTTTGTTAAAATGTATAATGAATATGCACAATGGATGATAAGCAAAAAAAGGTCCTATCCAGTTCTATTATTTACTCTTCAATAAATAAATACGCAAAGGTTTATAACTATAGATAAATCTCCAGTAACAGAAATTAGTGTAATCAGTATAAACTTGAACAATATAAAAACTATATGTCTGCAGCATGTAAAGTTAATATAGAAGATGTTATCTCAAATTATTTCTTAAATACCTATCAAAATGAGATACAAACAATTAAATAATAGATTTTAAAGAAGCCAGTTTCCACTATTTAAAATGTACATTTTAGTTCCTTTTTATGTGCATAATGCAGAAAGATCTGTCGAATACTTTGTGCATCTCGATCAGGAAATAAATTATTACCAATAATATTTTAAAAACAAAATCTTCTGATACATTTTTCAACCCATTCAATCATCAAATAGAATAAAGTAAAGTAAAACAAAAGGCATTTTATGCTTCACAGAATTTCAAGATATATAAATATTTAAAACTCCAGAAATAAGTACATTCTCAGGGAAATTCAGCTGTAGGAATATCTAGTAAATTGTTAGGGTTTTGTTCTGTTTCAGGTCTCAAAACACATGAAAGCATACCTGGCTGTATGCCACAATTAATGGGGAGATAAGCAACCCCCTGCCTGAGAGCCCAGAATGCTATCTCAATTAAAACAAGGCTTGATACAAACTCATGGATTCTCTGAACAACCTTTCTACACTGCTGACTTAGTAAAACTGTTGTTTCCTGCAGAGTTCCGCTCCCTTCACTCCTCCTATAAATATGCTCTCAGGGAGGGGCCAATCATTAGCCACCTGTATTCTATTTTATTCTCTGGCCCTGCTTCGGGAGCTCCTCCCTCCTCCTCGCAGGCCTACGCAGGCGCCAGTCAGCGATAGCCTCCCACTGTTCTTCCCCACTGCTCCCTGACTCAGAAGGCAACTGGTGGCCAACAGGCCTCTCTAGTCCCTGCTCTGATTCCGAACACCCCCCAGAGTCTTCTTCAGCCTCAAGGGTAGTCCCATAGTGTCCATCACCGTCAGATTCCACCAACAGCTCAGCTGGCCACTGATGAGCCACAACAGGTTTTTTTTTCCCCCAACCAAAAAATTGTTCACATGTTATGACATTCCAAAATATTATTTTGTTTGTAAATCGATTCCTGTTCCTTTCTATTCGCAGAAATTTCGTTCAACATTTTATTGATTTTCCAAAGCCATTAATTGCTGTGGTAAATGGGCCAGCTGTTGGGATCTCTGTAACTGTGCTTGGGCTGTTTGACATTGTCTATGCTACGGACCAGGTAAGCTTTCTCTCTTTGATTCCTGTCACTACCATTAAATCATTTTGGACTAGACTTTTGTTGGAGTAATGTTTATTTGTTCAAAATACAGAGTTTCTTTTTTCCTATTGTGAGAATCAAAGAATGGCGGAGTGAGATTCTATGTATGAGAACTGGAATTTTCTTCATAAAATTGAATTACATTCTTTACTGAAAGTTCTTGTACTAGAATGCAGGGATATACAGTAGGCATGATGTAGGCCTATAAAAAAGAAAAATCTTTCTAAAAGCACCTGCAAGCTGGCACAATTATTTATAACTCCAAAAATATAAATAAATTGTATATTTAAGTGCAAAAGTAAAGTCCTGAATCACTGAATCTTACACATCTCAGCATCAGTCTTGCCACTTGTACAAAAAAACCTATCTTGTAAAATGCAAGGAATATCCAGTGTGTTAGTTAGTCTTGTTGTAGACAACAGTTGTATTGTAAGTGGATCAGAGAAATTCACACTTAGAGCTCTCAGTATGACGAGTTTTTAATCATACCATTTGAAAATGACATGGCTATATTCTTTCTTCTAAGGCAAAATAAAGTGTCTATGTTGACAATATTTCTTTTCCCCACAGGCTACCTTTCATACTCCTTTTAGCAACCTGGGTCAAAGTCCAGAAGGATGTTCTTCATACATATTTCCCAAAATTATGGGGTTAGCTAAGGTAGCATGTGAACATTTTATCTGCTTGATGATTGATTTAGAAAAAATTCTCTTAGATTTTGTTCAAGAAGGAATACATGTTAGAAATGAAGAATAGAGTCAGTAATGATGAGCACTTATTTGCCATATGGGACATGGCCAGGACTGTATTTTAATAACATTTTAATATTCAAAGCAGTTAGCTGATCAAAATATACTAATTTAAATAAATAATAAATAATTAAATAAATAAATAAATAATGCTGTAATAATATTATAGGGAACTGCCTTGTCACATATCAAAATTGCTTCTTGGTCATGTCCAAATGGCCTACTCTTACTCTGCCTATCAAAGTCATGAGCAGATGTCAATGACTGAACCTAAAGATAATTTATGAATGATACACTGAAGTATTCTTATATATAACAAATGCACTAGAATTAGTGGAAAGTCAGAATGAGCAATTGTTTCTTTTCTCATTTAATTAGGCCACTGAAATGCTGCTTTTCAACAAGAAACTAACTGCTGTGGAAGCCTGTTCACAGGGGCTTGTGACTGAGGTTTTTCCTGACAGTACATTCCAAAAAGAAGTGTGGGCAAGGCTGAAGGCCTATGCCAATCTTCCTAAAAAGGTCAGTATTAGCAAAAATTGCTTATCTAATAAATTGAATTAAAGATTAAGGCATAACTTTAAAATATGATTTGCAAGAAACCAGCAGAATGTACTCTAAAATAGTATTAAATAATAACAGAGCAAGAACGTAAAAAAAATACGTATCTATGTAGCCCAAGTGAGTAACACTTTTAACAGAAGAGAACCTCACCGAGAGAGGTTAATAACAATCTCAAACTAAAATAGATTATTATTTTTTAAATACACTCTAGAAATAAAAAGCAAGAGTAGTGAGAGTATGAGCTTGCACAAAGTTCACCTGCATATCAAAGCTAAAAAAAGAACCAACCAAAGTTTATAGTTTTTACATCTATGCAGTCTTATGAGTAGGAGCCCTGGTGGCTCAGTGGTCAGAATGCAGTATTGCAGGCAAGTTCTGCCCACAACCTAGAGTTCGATCCTAACGGGGCTCAAGATTGAATCAGCCTTCCATTCCATCGAGGTTGGTAAAATGAGGGCCCAGATTGCTGGGAGGCAATATGTCTATGTTGTAAACTGCAGAGAGTGCTGTAAACCACTATCAGGCAGCATATAAGTCTAACTACTATTGATATTGGCCACAGCACTGCATGCCCTTACAAAGATTTGTATTATTTGCTTGCAAAATGATGCCACTCAAAATATATACAAAGGTTACTCTTAATTGCAATTTACCTATCTACACAATCCTAACTTCTCAGAGCAAACAGCTTATAAAATATCAACAGCAATAACTTAACCTGGCACACTAGGAAGGATAGAGATGGAACATTTTTGTGCTCAACTTCTATTTTTCTCTTTATATTCCAATCCCATATTATTCCATCCAAGGTAAATCAGAAGCAGCAGGAACAAGACAGGTCCCTGTTGCAGTACTTGCTGAACTGGAAAGAGTAAAAGTCTCCAATCACAAAAGGGCAAATTACAAGTAGTTCTCAATTTACAACCAGTTACTTAAAAATGTTCAGAGTTACAATGAACCTTTCCAGAGCTACCTATGACCTGTTTTTGTAGCTATAATGGCCACAAACTCCCATAGTCACGAGTGCATTTTAGGCACTTGATAATTGGCTCACTTTTATGTCCATTTGCAGTGGTCCACAATCACAATTTGCAGTGTTTTTCACTGATTTCTGACTTTTACTTCTGCTTTCTGGCATAAGATGCTCGGGGGGGGGGGGTAGGTTTGTTTAACAAGCGTGGCCTCCATTTAATGACCATTGTAAAAAAAAAGCAGTTGTAACTTCAAATCCAGTCACATGATGCCTCGACTTAACAACTGCAAAAACCTATGGCTGTGGTTCCAGATTTATAGTTATAAGTCAAGGACTATCTGTAAGAACTTCAGAACAAATTGTATGTACTTGAAATGACATTACTTGAAGCAAAGGTGTTTCTTTTGGAATGTTGTAAGACTGAAACAGGAGGAAAAATATAAGGAAGCCCAGAGGAAGGTTGCAAGACAACAAATGAACTAGAAAAAAAAAGGAAATGAATGTATGGATACTTCCAAAATATCTCAGTGAATCTGAGCTAGCTTGGTACCCATAGAATATTGAAAAATGGTTGTGGAGGGACAAAAACAAACTAGGAAAGAAAAGAAATATAATAAATATAATACAAATATTACCCATTTATTTTGTTTCAAATCCTACTTAATTTAATTTAATTTAATTTAATATCAAGATTTCTATACCGCCCCATCTCCCAAGGGACTCGGGGCGGTGTACAG
>JAEANM010030309.1:0-10031 GCA_017656035.1 Myanophis thanlyinensis | reverse complement strand
AGCATTTCACTGCATATTGTACCATGTATGATTGTGCATGTGACAAATAAAATTTGAATTTGAATTTGAATTTGAAACTTTTAAAATGTTGTGATTTCTAATGACTGATGATGACTTGGACATGATTTAGTTGCATGAGTCACTGTATCTGGAGGCATATTGATTCCAATATTGCTCTTTCTTCCATTTTCACCATGGCATTTTGCACAACAGTGGACTTTCCCCCCTTGTTTTTGTTATAACTGTCATGCCACAACTGAGCCTACCAATATAATTCCAGAGGAATACATCAAAGCTTAAGCTTGATCCAGATTTCATATGCACTCTACTCTGTTCCAGAAAGCAACAATCTGTTCCAAATTATCCCACTCCAATTGGCAAAGCAAATTGAGAAATACATCAGTTGAGAGGCTATCTACCAATTGAGTTCTCTCAGCAGCAAAGGTATTGAAAAGCAACAACTATTGTTCTGTAATGAGCAGTAAAAAATAATTGGAAACAAAGAAGAAACAATATGGAACATAACAGCAGGAAATATTAATTCAGTAAAAGAGGAAAGTTAACTATATTCTTCCACACAATGACCACATTTTAATCCTATCCCACATGGACCACTAACCTACCTAAGAGTCACTATTTTTGAATATAAGACTAGGTTCCAAACATGGTACCCATAATTACAGATTATGCATTTAGCTGAACAATCATCGCTTAGTGTTAATCAAGTTTATTAAATGCAACAATTTTTAAAAAGAGAGATTTAAAAAAAAAAGAAATGGAAATAAATTTAAATAAAAAGCTGACATTCTACAAAGAATAAATGGACTACCTATGACTATCAGCCCTAGTTTTCCCAGGCTCCAGAAAATTTGGCAATTTTATCCTTTCAAGTTGTTCTATCTCTCTCTTGACAATTTAAACATCTTGAATACATGCATTAAGCCTTAGCTGTCGGAATACATTTTGTGTGTGCATATGCCTCCCCCCCAGTCATCTAATATTAAAACAAAAAGTATAACTCCATCTGTTCTAGGGATAATCTGTATCAACAGGCACATTCCATTTGGAAACTAAAATTTCTTTGGGAAAAGCAGGAGTTGAGGAAGAAAAGTGCTGCTTTCTTTTTTTAAAAAAAGGTGAGCTTTAATCAATATCTTTATTCTCTGGGTTCCATGTGGATACTGCAGGCATTCCAACAGAGATTAAAATTTGCGCTATAATATAGTCTAGCAAGAAAAAAACACACCAAAGTTTAATTAGGGTGGTTCAGGAATATTCTGGGGAGCTAAAGATGGAAATTATTCTTATTAATGTGCCTTTTTTTGTGTGTGACCAGCTATCTTTTCAAGGTCATTTTTTGACCATGCATGACAAGTGTATACTTTAATCCAAAAAGAACAAGAAGTCATAATAGAATGCAGTAATGCAGCGGGAATGGCCTTGAAGGACAGGAAGAACAACTGCTACCAAGATAACAATAAAATAAAAGAGACTTGCACACAGAGCAAGAAGGTAAATTAGTAAATATCTTAGAGAAGCCCTTCTTTAATTCTCAATTAAAAGGAAGAAAGGGAAAGAACATTCAGACTTACAGACTTATATAATTTATAGAGTCACAGTGGCACAGTGGTTAGATTGCAGTATTGCAGATTAATTCAGCTGACTGTCAGGAGTTCGATCCTCACTGGGTCAAGGTTGACTCAGCCTTCCCTCATTCTGAAGTTGGTAAAATGAGGACCCAGATTGTTAGGGGCAACACGCGGACTCTGTAAATCATTTACAGAGGGTGTTAAAGCACTGTGAAGCGGTATATACAGTATATCTAAGTGCTATTGCTACAAAATTCAGCTATGATAGCTTTAAATAAACTAGTACTCACCTACATGACAGTAGATTCCTTGTCTGATCTACAGTAAAGTGTATCAACACATAACCACCAGTATATAAAATGGAAATGGTGTGTGATGGGGATGCATAGCTTATTTAAGTGGAGGGTTTTGCCTGGTTTTTGATGTTATATTAATTTTAACAAATGTTGCCGATCGCCAGAACAAAGAACTACAAAGTGTCCCTGACAAAAACCCATGATTAGTGTAATTTAATATATTATATATTCATATTTAATGAATCAAATGTAGCCTCCATTTATAGCTTCATAGGGGAGAAGAATCAAACAGTCATGTGACTGTGAATATGCAGTGACAGTCACACAGACTCCTTTTTTTTTCTTTAGATTCTCAGTTCCAGTTCTGTCAATGCAGAGAAGTTAAAAACAACAACAACATTCTGATCTATAGTATGATGCATGCCAGTGATTACAGCCTGCTTTAATAAAAATAGGGAAGAGATTACATCTTACAAATAAACTGTGGAAAAGTTTTCTCTAATTGCCCTAGAACCGTGATGGCACCTATGGCACGAGTGCCATAGGTGGCATGCAGAGCCATCTTGCTGGGCACACAAGCTGTCAGCCAACTTACCTCCAGCTGAGCATGCACACGCGATTGCACATGCACACATCACGCTTGCAGAGACCCAGCTGGTCTTTGGGCATCCGGTGTGCATGTGCATGATTGCTGCAGGAAATCCAGCTGATTTTCGGAGCTCTCCTGACCATGCAGACACGACTGTGTGCAGTGCATGTGCATTGCACGTGCAAAAGCTACATGCATGCACACATGGTGCAGTTGCACATGCAGCACACATAGAAGAGCCGCATGCAGGTGTAGATGGCACGCACAAAGCATGTACTTTTCGGCACTCGTTAAGTTAAAGGTTCGCCACCACTGCCCTAGAAATTGATAGACATTAGACTTTGTGTTCTGCATTATGTTCTTCATTGACAGCAAGACACACAAACGCACACAGAGAGAAATATTCCTCTTTCACTCATTCATGTACAGTACATAATGTGGATAATATAATAATATTAATACCAGAAGTGGGAGTGGGTTAATGTATGAAAATAAATGTCTGTTTTTTTTTTAAAGCACCACAGTTTGAAAATTTAGAAGTGTCAAATGTTCTTCCTCTCATGAAAGTTAGATGTTCATTATATAGAACTGATAATAAAATGCATCTTGCTAAGACAAATCCCCTTACTCATGCAAAATGTTGGCTTAAGCTTATCTCAATAAAGATTGGCAACTATTTACTACCTACTACAAGTTTTTTCAAAGCTAAAATAACTATAGTAATGTTGTGTAGTTCATAGATTCGTATTTGTGAGATTAGAAAAAAAAATCCTGAAAATAATCATCAAAATTCCTTAGAATAGATAAATTCTCAGTTTTTGGTTAGTAATGAGTCTAGATAAAACGAAGCTGAAAGTGTTGGATGTTAATGATCAAAAGGATATAGGTTTTTCCCAACTGTCCATATCTGAGATATTAGTATTATTATAAACTATCTCTGCAGACTGTTTGATAAACACCATTTGATATAAGCTTTGGTCATCTTTCTCTTAGCACTTAGACTTAGCAGTTAGATTTATATACTGCTTCATAGTACTTTACAACCCTTTCTAAGTAGTACCAAGTCAGAATACTGCCCCCAACAACCACGGTCCTGATTTTACTGATCTCAGAAGCATGGAAGGCCGAGTCAACCTTGAGCCGGTTAAGACTGAACTTCTGACAGTCGGCAGAATTAGACTGAAATACTGCACTCTAACCACTATGCCACCAAGGCTTTAGCCAGATCTCATGCTATGAGAAAAAGGGTATCATTAAATTCTAAGAGCAATTATGGTTCCTTAAAGGAAATGGAAACAAGAAACTACATTCCATTTAGTTGTCCATTTTATATAGGGATTTGAAATGATTTAATACAACTGTTGATTGCTTCAAATCTAGCTACATATAGGAATCAAGAGTATATGAATTTATTACTGTTTGATCAGTGTCCATGTGTATCAAAGGAGATTGTAGTTTTTTGCTTAAACCATCATTTTCATCTTCTTGGTACAAATATAATATTTAAAGTTGATCTTTGACTGTAAATAAAATTTAATTTTGAATTCAAAATTTTCCTGGGCTGGATTGAATTTCCTAATGAATCTGTTTTCCAAAACCTGTTTTCCAAGTCTTTTTAATCACACAAACAGAATATATTGCATGCTGTACATATTCAGTTTTTGAAATGAATATGAATAAGCAGAAGGTGTAATTGGGTGAGACAATGTGCTTTGTTGTTGTTGTTGTTTTTTGTATTTAAATACACTTGGAAAATCCCATCTTTCCAGAAATGAAAAATGCTTAATGCAAAAACAATAACTGCAGGATCATGCTATACACATTGTATTCTTGTTTATAAGACTATACCAATATATATAGATATATATAGAGAGAGAGAGTCTAAAAAAGGAAGAAAATAAATAGGAAGAGAAAGTTCATAAGGAACAATACTCTGAGAAACCCAAACTGTTACTTGCGCCCTATTTTTAAGCCTTCTGTATAACTTGAAACAAACACATACATAGACACATGTGCCACATTTTCAGCAGCTGACAGTTTGATGGGTACAAAAATGCTTTAAAAAAATGCTCCCTGGAATAAATATTCCACAAGGGAACCAACTGCTTTGTCATCCATTTTGGCTCTCTCATTTCTCAGCCTACCCAATAGCCTCCCTAGAGGTTTCTTGATCAGACAACAATCCTCTCTTCTCTGTTTCTCCCAACCTTTCCTTCCAATTTCTCCTATCATTTTTCTTTCCCTCCCAGGAAAACACTGTTTTTACTAGCGCTATGCCTGAGGCTCTGTAAAAAGATGGGGAGGGTGGAATGTATGACAAAAGCTGTAAGGTGCTCCAATTGAGAATAAGAAGTCTGATTCTCATAGACTGCCTCAGGCAGTGACTTTCTGCCTCCTGAACTACTCATAAACTCTCACATTCAATCTCTTTGAACAGCAGGATATGTGGAAGGAAGAAAAGAGCTCTCACAAAAAAAAAGTTTTATTTCAAAGTAGCAGTAGATTTGGAATTATATGTTCACAATACTGAAGAAGAATTGGCAACATTTGAGGGCAGCAGCATGGTGAGCTGGTGACATGGGATTTGTTTTTGGCTTTGTCTAGTAGTGCCTTGTTTCCATGCAGTAGACATCTCTATCGAAAGTTTAGACAAAGGCTATTTAGCCTTATAGATCTGTGCTCCCTGCTAATCTCAAGATTGGGCTACAAAGCAAATTGGGACAGAAAAAGGATCACCAAGGATCAGAGTACACATAATCCAGGATACTTTTCTAACAGTGACCAACCAGATTTCTGCTGGAAATACACAAGAAACACATGAATGCAAGGTATCCATTCATTACAACTGAGTCCACTAATTAGGCTTGGTCTTTCCATAGAGAATTTGCATTATTTTCCCCTCAATAACAACTCTGTAAGGCAGTTTGCTGAGATGGTGAGTGATTGGCCCATCACTCAGTGAGTTTCTATGGTTGATGGTAGAGTTGATTCTGGATCTCTGCAGTCCTTGTCTAACATAGCAGCTTAAGCAATACTGAACTCTGGCTTTCTATGAATTGGTACCAAGAAGCTTCCAGTCCCAATATTGAAGCCATCATGACCAGTAGTCACTGATAGCCACTCTCCTGGGTGCCTTAATATTCACAATTCTGCAATTTAGTATTAAAGAAGAAAGGTCTCCCATCTCCATAATTATGCACTCATTTTTCAAGCAATATATAAGCATTATGTATAACCTTTTAATTATTGCTGGATAGAAATGGGAAGATATTTTTCAGGAACTCCATTTTTACCCTGAAAAGTAGCTGGAAAAAAAAAACACTCAGTGGAACCCACTTAGTGGAATTTTGTTCAAGATGCATATGTGGGTGAGTCGAACAGGCTTCATTTCCAGGAAGGTAAAAAATCTTCCCTTAAAACAGCAACAGGGGGAAAAATGTTCCATATCTAACCCACTTCCTCTGAGAGGCTAGTTGAGGAGATTTTTCCTCTTCTGGGAGATATATGATTAAATGGTCTCATCACAAAAAATAATTTAAATAGACAATGCATACACTTCTTTATGTGTATTTGCCGTATCAAAGAGACCATGGAAGAATGCACAGATTGTCTTGTTTTATTTTTACTTGCTTTAAGCAAAGTTAATACTCCTTTTCTTCTACATATTTATTCATTAGTTTTCCCCAAAACATTCACACAATTAAGTTGCTTAGATATACAAGTTTATAGAAAGCATATTTTTAAATGACTCGGGGGAAAGATAGGATTTATCAAGGCATGCTTATTAATATATACACATTCCAAAACAACTATCACATAGAAAGATATGTGTGTGTTAACTAGATAGATCAATCATGTACCAATAAGGTGAAGAGAAAATTGGGAGCCCCTGAAGAGTGCAAATCTGTATAAATCCATAGGAAAACTTGGCTGGTATCCCAAGTAGTTTAAACTCCTCAGGAAGCCATTTGGGATTCAGCTAACCATGGACTGAATCCATAATGCAATCCCCTACAGCACAGAGGAGGAGAGACTTTAATTCTGAACAGGCATATACAGCAAATCATTTGGTGGAAAGCTGCTTCTTGAACTCATTTACATAAATAAGCCTTAACTGTAAGACTTCGGCTTTAGCCAAATCACAGAGGTTTTACCCTCTGCCTAAACTTAATTGCAAATGGTGTCATAGCTGTAGCAATAAAAATAGCACTTAGATCTATATACCGCTTCACAGTGCTTTTATAGTCGTCTGTAAATGGTTTACAGAATCAGCGTATTGCCCCCAACAATCTAAGTCCTCATTTTACCCACCTCGGAAGGATGGAAGGCTGAGTCACCCTTGAACCTGGTGAGATTTGAACTGCCAAATTGCAGGCAGCCAGCAGTCAGCAGAAATATCCTGCAGTACTGCATTCTAACCACTGTGTCACTGTGGCTCTTTTGGAGGTAGGCACAATCTGCAGGTAACAGAATAACTCTGAAGAACCAAAGGTTCTATTTTGGGCCCAGTACTCTTCAACATCATCATAAATAATCTAGATGAAGGGATAGAAGGGGAACTCAAATTTGCAGACAACACCAAGAGTCAAGATTCATAAAGATGTTGATAGACCTGAGCATTGGGCAATATCTTACAAAATGCAATTCAGTGGTAAGAAAAGTAAGATCTACACAAACCAAATACAGATACAGTATAGAATAATAACTGTGAGATGGTTCTAGGAGTCCTAGAGGACAACCACTTAGATATGAGCCAGCAGTGTGCTGTAGCTGCCCAAAAAAGCCAATATGGTCCTAGGCTGCAACAACAGAGGGATAGTTTCAAGATCATGAGGAGTAGTAGGAGTGAAATTCAGCCGGATTGCACATCATCACCTGAACCGGTAGTAGAGATTTGAAATTTGCCCTGCCCACCTGCCCCTTTATCCTTCCTTATATGAGCTTTGGTTTTTTTTTCTTACTTACCTGAATCAGCTGTTTGGAGCATCTAAGGAGCCTTCCTGATGATCCCCGCTGCCTCTGGTGCCTCTAAAAGCAGTTTAAAGAGCCGTGCTGCAGCATGTTTGGCACGCATTCACATGCACCAAACCAGTAGCAAAACCGGTCGGATTCCACCTGAGTAGTAGTACTATTTTATACTGTACTTGTAAGACCACATTTGGAATACTGCATCTAGTTCTGGTCACCACAATACAAAAATGATGTTGAGACCCTAGAGAGAGTGCAGAGAAGAGCAACAAAGATGGTAATTATATGATTGGAACTAGATATGTGTAGTCTAACCAAGAGAAGGACAAAGAGTGATATAGTAGCAGTCTTCCAGTATTTAGGGGGATGACACAGAGAAGAGGTCAGCCTATTTTCCAAAGATCTTGAGGGCAAGAAGTAACAGGTGGAAGATCATTAAAGAGAGATAAAGCCTAGAACTTTCCTGACAGCGAAAACAATTAGTGGAACAGCTGATGTCCAGAAGCTGTGGACCCTCCATCACTAGAGGTTTTCAAGAAGAGACTGGACAACTATGGTCCAGAATGATATAGGGTTTCCTTATTGAGCAAGAATTTGAACTAGAAGACCTCCAAAGTCCCTTTCAGTCCTATTATTTTATGTTCTATGTTCTACATGTTGTTCTAATATTCATTTAATACCTGGACTGTTTTTAATTTATAAACTCTTAGTGAATTAAAACTCAGAATCAGATCAAAGATTGTACAATTAAATGGCTGCAGAATTTGAATGAAGTAATAGACATGGAACAATAAGTATTTAAATGAAAGAAGTAGATTAAATACCATTTGCATATTATACTTGGATATAATCAGTGCAAGTTGTTCTATTATTGGTGTATAATTCCAGCTTTGATCTCAAAAAGGAATAAGTCATTTTCTAAAATTGTTGGAATTCAGTCTAGAAGTTTAGAATCATTTTGTCATATTTGGTGGAAATGCTGTAAGCTTTAAAAATGGATCATATGAGAATGAAGCAAAGTTTGAAAGTTGAATTCTCTATGCAGTATGTGACATTTTATAAATTTTAGTAAATCGTATTCTTTCGTCACATAATGAACTAGCTTTCTATATACTAAATAAATGCACCAAAGGTATTATACAGTTCTTACGTTAAAAGATGTTTGATTTCTTCTTTAGAATAATCCTATAGATAAACAAGCTCTAGCAGCATACTTATAGTAGTATACATATATTAAAAAGGATCAAAGGAGAAGGTATTAAAGATCTTCATATTTTGCATTTGGAACTTAACATAGCAGTATTGCCTGGGTAAAGTGTTTTGTTTTTATTTTTAAAAATTATTTGGCTTTGTTAGTTTACATGTACAGTAAATCTCCTTAAAAATAGTACATAAGAATATGCATAAATAAACAAGTACAGAAATAATATTCTGTGAAGAATAATCCTTGGCTTTTGAAATAATATATATGTGTGAAGTATAATTGTACATAGCTTTAGGTGGGGTCTCAGCTCACAACTTCTCAGAGCAATGTTTTTGTGATATTTTCATAAATTGACACATTATGTTTAATAGTATTGACTTGCCATTACACAACTCTAATCTATATTTCTTTGATAGGATCCTTGGTGCTCTGAGCATGATTGTTACCAAGCTTTGAAAAGGCCAAGGACTGCACAGTTCAACCCTGAACTACATTTACACATGTATATTCTATTGGTCTTCTGTATCCTTCCAAATCAGGTACAGTCTGTTTCCTGTTTGAGGCCAAACTAATTTAAATAACTGTTATCTTCTTTTATTAGTAAAAGATGATAAGGCACATGTTTTCATTGTAAAGTATTCTAGGTCACTCTAATAACTTCTTTTTAATAAAGATTATGTAACAGACAATGTATAAAGTCTTTAAGGAGTCACTATCAATGTCAGAAAGACAAAGTGTCTTGAACCATTTTGATAAGTTTTGATAAGTTTCACACAGGAGAAATAACACCCCTTATTCCACTTTTGATAAATACATCCACTAGCCAATTTGCAACTCTAAGTGCATTTAGGCTATGGGATATGTTTACTGCAAACGAATGAAATTACAAAGTAACAACTACTGTTTTAATATGCCTCTAGAGAAAAAAGTTGGGTTTTTTTGTATTATGAAAAATACATTTTCTCTCAGAAGTATGTCAAAATCATTATTTTCTCTGTTGTTTTCTGTCCACTAAAATCAATGACCCAGAAAATAGCAGTATGTGAGAATATCCAGGTATGGAAACTGTGTTACTGCTTTGAATAACACTATTGTATCACATTGTTTTAAACGCAAAATATATTTTGGACAGGGTTTTTCCAAAGTGTGGGATCTGTAATTATTGCCATGAATACCTAAATTCCTAAATAAAAAGATCATATATTATTTCCAGAAAGAAAAGAAGTACAGGAGAGAAATATATAGCAAAGGAGGTAGTTATAGGGATTTTCCAAAACTCATCATTAAGCCCAGTGCAAAATTCAGAACAGTTTATTCTAGTCAGTTGACCTGATTTGAACAGAATGAGTTCAAAATGTTGAGAGAAGATGAAGAATACAGGTTTA
>JAEANM010030308.1:0-10031 GCA_017656035.1 Myanophis thanlyinensis | reverse complement strand
GCAAGAGAGCACAGATCGAAACCGCAGACGATCGCGGATTCCGACCTGCCGCCAAAGAAGCCAAACAGGAAGTCCCTTTTCCTTGTTTCTTTATATAGTTTATTAGATTGTAAATTGGGAGCAGGACTTATGATATTTTTTATCCTTATGTAGACTTAAGATTTTTCTAGTTGTGTACACCTTTTCAGCAAAGTAAGTTAATGGTTTCTCTTAACCAATATTTTTAAAGGTAGATATGATATTGATGTTACAGCTTACACTGTCAAATGTATTTAGGATGTGTATAATAAAAGTATTTGTTCCTTTATAGTTTGAATATTGGCATAGATGTAATTGATGTATCAGATTGTGTATTGTTTCTGTTGCTACAAAAATTAGAAAAACATGGGAAAGCTGTGCTTTTGAATATTTTATCACACATCTGATTGTTTAGCTTCCTTTTTCCTGCAGCATCAGCATACCCTGACAATAACATATTTCAGTTGATATTTTTATCTCACAAATGTACCAACTGTTGGGAGATTTTTTTAAAAGTTAACTATATCTCAGAAAATTAATAGATACTATGCAATGGTTATTGCAGCTGATCTTTTGCAACAAACTGTTTGAACATTTGATTTAATTTGTATATTTTGCTTTCTCCATTAGCCTCCTATTGGCATTGTAAATAGCTCTGGCAATTGCTCAGTTGGCTATATTGTGAAAAGCATAAAATAACTTTTTGAGTTTGACCCAGGTCTACAGTGGAAGAAATATCTTGGGGAAATTCCAGGAAATAATTTTAAAAAGTAACATACATACTTTTAAAATTGATATTCTGATTTTACATTAGGTATGGGAGCCTGAAGCTGCACTCCATGAAGTCTATTGGGTTACTCAGCATATACTTAGCAATTTGATATCCCTTCTGATTCTCAGGAGGAAGGGAGTGCATTCCAGAGGAGCAAAAGGCAGTGAAGCTTAGATAGTTTGTGTGAGAGTCTCAGAGTATATTTAATGGTGCAAGTAGTCTCTTTTAGTTTATTAAGGTTTCTATCAGTTGGTGAGGCACAATAAAGAATACTGCTTAGCAGAACCTCAGGGTGTCTTTTTTGAGTTTTGGAGCCTTATATCTATGGTGGTATGAAAAACTTTGCGTCTTTAATTTCTCTTTACCACAACTTGGCAACAAAGAAATCAACGTTGCTGCCTGCCCACTGTAATGCCAGGTAATTTCAAGTAGGCCATTGGCATACTCCACATTGCCCTTCTCGTGATTAGTTTCACCTGTAGACAACAAAATAACCACCAATAATAACTCATCTGATATTTTTTAGTTAGTTTGTTTGTTTGTTTGTTAGCTTAGAGTTAATATTCTTTTGAGACATTATAGGCTGAGCCATTGATGATCATTACTGACTTGAGTAAGACATGAGCAAGGACAGTGCTAGTTGGCTTAGCACATGGAAGGGTAGTAAACCACTGAAGCTTTCATGAAAGCACCTGCAAGATTAAGAAGAAATACAGTCTTAATTAGGTATTCAGAAAAGATTGGCAAAAGAGAAGAGGTAGCTAGTAGGTACTTGGCTTCAGCCTTTGTTGAGTGTACTAAGTTATAGTAACCTACTCAGTGCAAGGAAGAAAATGATAGAACTTTAGAAGAGATTAGGAGATTCATAAGCACCTGACACAACAGCCCAAAACTCAAGTAAGTTAAATTCTTCTGGAAAGCTTTGTAATTCAAAGCCATAACCAGAAGTTGATAATAGTGATGAGAGAAGATGGTTATTCTTTTCCCAAGATCAGACATTAAATGGGCAAAGAAGCACTGATCCCCCAAATTTATACTAGAATTCCTTATATCTCTGAAGATCAGAGCTTTATTTTGCTCTCATTTTTATGGAAATGAGGAAAAGGAAGGAAGGACTGTTCCAGTGAAGGTTTCAAGTGTTATAATGACAGCCTGATTTTCATGGACAAGGATAGTTAGCAGAATTCTGACAGAAATATATACAACTTGAAATGTATAGCTTTAATAAAAACAATGAATACTTGTTTCTCAAATGAATATCAAAAATCCACTTGATTAATTCTGTTCAGACTACAGAATTATTTTAAGTTAATAACATGGATGGAAAAACATCCTGCTGAAATTCTAAATATGAAACTTGGTTTTTATATGGTCAAAAGTAAAGAACTCAAAATAAAATTCAGTTGTTACAAAAACAAAACAAAAAACAGGAATAGATGGAAATTGTATTTCTTATCCAAGGAGATTTTTATTCTGGCCCTTTAGCATAAAGTGGGCAGGAAAAATACCATAGCAGAAAAAAATTGAATCATTACACATTGCGCTTGCATTTTATAAGCTGCAGTTGGTGGAATTGTTTTGTAATGATTTTATCGTTTTGTGACATTAAATCTACTCATCTGATCTTTTATCTTCTGAGAAATATGCTTTTGCAATTCTTTGTCTTGCCAAGAGAGGCCTGACAAAATGTATCAAATAGAGCAGGAGTGTCAAACTCGCGATGACATGTCATCATGTGATGCATCACAACTTTTCCCCCTTCAATAAATTGGGGTGGATGTGGCCAGCACGTGACACATCTGGCCCGTGGGCCACAAGTTTGACACCCCTGAAATAGAGGTTTCATGCTGCCATCTACTTCTAGGATTGATGATGAAATATCAGCTTGATTATTTATGTTTTGGTGAGAGGTGGGAAAAATGTGCAAAATTATTACTAGAAACATGTTGATAATTTTCAAAAAGATGTACAGTATGGTAATGTTTGAATTAATGAAACTTTAATAAATGTTTTCTGAACACAGAATTTCAGCCGGGAGACCCAGATCTTTATCTTAAAGCTGCACCAAGGACTGCCTGCTTGTGAAATTTGGGCTGTGGCACCCAGGCAAATTCTGAAGAACTCTGAATTCAAATTTGTTGGGTTGAGAGATTGATCATGGATATCAAGGAAGAGAAAGCACCAGAGGAAGAACAGCAGTTTATTCCGTCTGCACAAGCAGATAGTTATGCAGAGTCTAAACTCACAAGTAAGTAAATTCAGTACGTAAGCTATTTCTATATCGTGATCCTGTGAATGGTGTTAGAAAACTCATTCCAAATGTATTGGTACTCACTTTCATAAAATATCATAGATAAAATTATATTTCCATTTTACAAGTTGGTAACATGATTGGGAGAATTGTTAGCTCCAAATCTCATATCTCAGTCTGCTGAACCTGTTGATTGTACTTCTGAATCATTAGATATTCAGCTTAGTGTGCTCATCATTGCTTTATTACTATGAAACTCCTTAAAAAAGCTATACAGCAGTTAGTTATATAATAGCTGCATTTGCTGTTCTAAATGAAGTAGCAAAGGTCTTGATATCTTAAATTAAACTTACTAAATTGAGTATGTTGGCATTGGCATTTATCTATTGGCATTTATCTATTAGATTTATGTGCTGCCCATCCCACAGCAGCAGTGACTCTTGAGTGGCTTACAAAATGATAAAAAGATAATACAAATCAATTAAGTTAAAATTACAAAAGACTAGTTAAAGAGTAAAAACCATGAGGACAGTTAACATAGGGTGGGAATCCTCTCTCTACCCTGTCAGCCACCCCAGCATAGAACACCCCTTGCAGGGCTCCATCTCAACTGGCAGAACTGGGTTTTAAGGCTCTTCCTGACAGCCAGTAGAGTGGGGGCCAACCTCATATTTGGTTGTAGAGCATTCCACAGGGCAGGGCCACAGCTGAAGAGGCTCTTTTCCTGAACTGTGCCAGTCAAAATTCTTGGCAGACGGGATCTGAAGTAGACTTGTTCCGCAGGAGCAAGTGGGATGGGCTAATCCATTAAAGAATATAAAGTATTTTAATATCTTTATAGTATTCAATATGTAGTAATATAACCTGCTGAAGTGAAAATAAGTTTTGCTTTTCATTATAATGGGGAAGCAAATAAGTTTTGCTTTGCATTATAATGAGGAAGGAATGAGCATAGTGATTCAGCATGCACTGAATAGTGAACAGTGTGAATAAATAGTGGTGATAAAATGTGTTTGTTAGATGTAAATAATTCCAGTTAGTAAAATATTTTAAAAAATGGAAAGGGGCAACTCTTCTGTGATAGTTTATAATCTGTTGATGGAATCCTTTCCTTAATGCTATAATTAATATAATACAATATATATAGTATATTCTCATGTATGAATACTTTTATAATTTAATAGAATAATGTAATGTAATATAATATATGCTTTCATCAATAGGTCTCAAGAAGTTTGTTAGTGAACCAAAGTTTGAATTCAGTCTTGGTAAGACATAGTATTTAATCTATGTTAATATTTCTAAAATGTCTTTTTATTTTAGAAAGTCTGAAAATGAAGTGATATTTCTGAAATAATTTGTAACTAATCTTGAATTATTTTTATGAGATCTTAGATATAGTTTCTATTCACAAGGTGTGGATTTTTTTTAATCAGTAGATGATGCGGTGACACTCTTTTTTATTATAGTTTCCTTCTCTATACAGAGAAATTATGTAGTATTAACCTTCTTTCCTGTCTGCATTTCTTCCTTTACATTGAAAATTAGGTAGAAAAAATAAATCACCACAGTAGGTGGGACATTTTAATTTATTTTTCCCATTTGAGTGGCTTCTAAGAGGAGGCAATTATCAATGACAAAGCATCCCAATAGCAGAAAATGTTTCAAAGAAAAATTGTGTTGTATACTCTAAATATATTAGATGTTTTTTCTTCAACTTTTTCTATTAATAAGCCTTGCCCTGATTTTGACAAATGCCTTTGTTTTTCTGCTGAGTAATAATATCCTGAACCAGTTAGAGAAAGAGCTCCCAAAGAAAAAGGCTTTCTTTGTAGACATATATAAATATATTTATCAGATACAAATATGAAATTATCCCCCCCAAAAATAATCCTTGTGCATGGCAGGGGATCTTAAGGTTGCTGGAAAGAACAGAAGATGCTTAGATGCTGATAGCCAATGTGTGGTTATGATGTTATGGGACAGTTATTATCTGTAATTCAACAGAATTATTCTTTGGAAATAAGTCTTGTACTTCACTTACATATAGGCACATACCAAATAAAAATAATAACTAGAACAAAGACCAAGCAGATATGCAAAAGGTTTGTACATGCCACTGTTGCAAAGGATAGTTCCTTTAAAGATTAGCTCTTGCTTAAACAAAGTGTTTGCCTTTTTCAAACATTTAAATAGGGCTTTCTCTTTTATTCATTTTCCCATGACCCTCAGTCTTGTTTTTCTAATTCTCTTTCTCAAAACTATCTTTCCTATCACCTTCAAATTTTTCCTATTGTTTTGCTCTTTTCTGGTGGTGTGTGTCTATGTGTGTGTATCTAGGAGTATTTGCAAGATTTTGTATTTGAGAGAAGTTTACTCATAAGACAAGAATGGCTGGTGTATAAAAATAGGACATCAATTAATTTAATAAAATTTATAATAGTAATTGTTACTATTAAAGTTAAGCAATTGAATTTTTTTTACTGTTGGTTTGTTGTTATTTTGTTGTCGTTTTAATGGGTAGGGCTGGTCCTGCCCCTGCCTTTTTTTTTCTGGGAGACATATATACCACATGGTTATATATATCAGTCACAAGAAACATTGGTAAAGTTGGATGAAGTATAAGGTTTGTTTCAACTGGAATTTGCAGCTTTGGATAGCAAAGCTCAAAGTTAGGTGGAAACAGATGATTTGCTGTGGCAATCCCTAACGGGAACAGCTGAAAGAAGAAGAACAAGGATAGCAAAGCTCATGTTATTAAACTATGTATTAAGTTAAAAAAAAAAACTGTGGATATCTGAACTTGTAAATTTATTTAAGAGCTGAGTGGATTCTGCTGAGATTTAACTATTTTTAACAAGCACAGTTTTAAATTCTTCTTTTACAGTAATAATATATTGTTTTATTATTATCATTAGAGTTTCACAAAAAAAACCTGTGCATTTCTGACTGAAATAAAGTATAGACAACAAGGAAGAAGAAGCTATGTATGTAAGGGTAATAAGTATGAAGAAGTTTTAAATTTTAGCATATTTATACATTCAGTTATTGAAAATCAGGTGGTTTTCTCAACACCCTGTCATGTTCCGTTATTTGTCCATTTTATTTTATATGTTTTTACCATGTTTCTTCAAAAATACACCCGGGTCTTAATTATTTTTTTTTATCCCCCGAAAAAAGGGCTAGGTCTTCTTTTCAATGAGTGTCTTAATTCTCCCCCCCACATTTACCAGTATGAGGTGGGGGGGCAGGGTGAGTGGCCCCTCATGCCAGCTTCCTGAAGGGTCGCTGCCATCCCACTATCCACAAAACAGGTGATTTGCAGCTGCTGTTTAGGCTGCTGCTTATGAGCACTTTGGGAGAGAAGGCAAAGGGGAAGCGATCAGCCCTCCTTCGGCTCTCCAAGGGTCTCTTCCGGAACAAAGCTCTGGCAGAGCTCAACCAGAGAAGTAGCCCGAAGGCTTTCAGGAGCAAAGCTGAGGCTGAGAGGAGCCATGGTGGGAGAACCGCCCCAAGTCCCTAGGGAGAGGGGGCGGTATATAAATCTTGTTATAAATAAATAAATATAAATATAAAAGTCCAGTGCTGCCTCAGCACTCGTAATTCCTCAGAAATGGAAATTGGGGAGGGGAAAACGGCAGCCCCAGGAAGGGTGGGTATGTTGGTATGGATATAAAAAAGCACAAAGCGAGGGGGTAAGCAGCTGCAGATTAAGGAGCTTTGTGAAACTTCATGCCTACACGCAAAGTTTGGTGAGGGAGGGGGAAGGGATACTTCCCTTTCTTGGCAGTATTTTGCTTCAAAATGTTTGGGAATCTGACCATTTCGCCAGGATGAAGAGGTGGCTGAAGGTGGCATTTGCTTCGGATTGGGCTTTATTCATGAGGGGGATGATTTGGGGAGCGAGAGATTTATGAAGCCTGGGCTGGCATGGGGTGATTTTTCTCATAAAGCATCTGATTCATCTCCAGGGCTGAGCACCCTGTGGGCTGGCTAGAGAGGGAATGACTTCAATGAACTTCTCTCTGTTTGTCTCTGCGGGAGGCAGCATCTCCTCAAAGGGCTCCTCGTTGGAAGATTTAAAAAAAAACGGTAGTTCAGACTTTCCAACTTTGCGAGATTTTTTTCTTTTTTTGGTGAGAAGTTGGAAGGTCTCAACTATTTTTTTTAACCAGGGCAGCTATCCCCAGCTTTAGACTCAGTCCAGCTAGTAGATGGATATTCTTTTGAATTCTCCTGAAGATAGTGAAAGATTAAGCCATTCCTGGATATTTTCTCCGTGTTGGAGCAAACGCAAAAGCAAGTTTTTTGGTTTGTTGTAATTTTCCTTAGCAGTGCAGAGGGCTGGAGTGGGAGTTTATAGGCAAGCTGTCTGAGATTTGGAGGCTGCCTTTGGTGCCATTGTGCTTACTGGCTAATTCCCGGCCCTTCAGGTAAAGCAGAGATCTTAAAACCACAGGCATGCCTGCCATTCTCGGAGGCTGCCACTTGTGACGCAGTCCCCTTTAAGCCCGTTTCACTTAGGCAGTTCAAAGCACATTATCAGCAAGCCTGATTAGCGGAGGCCGCCGATCACTGCAGGTGATAAGCCCATTTTCAATTGGGCTAGTTAAAAGCATTGGTGGCAAGTCCAAGGATTAGCAGAGGCTGCTGATCACACCGTATGATTATTTAAGCCCGTTTCGACCAGGCTTTTCAATATGCAATGCCGGCAACCTCTTTGTCTGTAGGGAACTGCTGATTGTGCCGCCTGCTCCTTTAAGCCCATTTCAATTGGGCTATTCGAACAGCATTGCCGACAAGCCTCCTGATCATAGGAGGTTGCCAATGAAGCCACAGGCCCCTATCACTATTCCCCAGGCAGTCGGACGCTTTACTTTTTCCCTCTTTTTCCTCATAGGAGGCTTCAGTGGTGGCAGCAACAGCAGGTGGAGACAGAGGCGATCCAATACACCGGTCCCTTTGTTCCACTGTCTCTTGGCTTGCATGAGGCTCCACTGAACAAGCACCAGCATGGGGCATCTGGATTGCCTGCCTTCCCCATGCCAGTGCCACTGCACAATCCTCTCCAAAAGAGGGAAAAAGCAAAGCAGCTGGCTGCAAAGCTTTTGGTTTCATTTGGACCTAGCAAGGGAATCAGCCAGCAGGAGCCCAAGTTGCAGGAGTGATCAGCTGGGGAACGATTGTATTCCCGAAAATCTTGCCACCACCCAGATGATGCGTCGGCCTTTGTCTCTGTCCCAGGATTCCACCAGCTTCTTCAGCACCCTCTGCAAACACCTCACTACAAGCAGAAGCGCTGCACCCAGAAAGAGGTATTTGCACTGCCCCAAGAGGCCAATAGGCTGCAGCTGCAGCTAGATAGTTTCTGCAAACACCCCACCATCCGCGCCACCACTCGTGCTGACCATGCCCATTTCCCTGGCTTATTTTCAAAGTGGGGTAATATTAGGCCCACCCCCCAAAATTAGGATTGGTCTTATTATTAGGTTGGGTCGTGTTTTTGGAGAAACACAGTAGTAATGATGTTTTGCATCATTAAAGATGTTGAATATACTTCTTTGTTAGTTCATGCCATTGATGCAATCTATTTTTATGATTTATGTTCCAACAGGATATTAGGTTGATAGCTAAAAGCCAGTTTGGTTGTAATGGTTAAGGCCTCAGACTAGTCCTGCCTTAGATGCAAAGCCAGATGAATGATTTTGGATTAGTCACTTCTCTCATTAAATTTCTTTTGTTTCAGGAGTTCTATGCCTGGAACCTGAAAAACTACTTCAGCTGTGGTCTGGGAAAAGGAGAATAAAGAGAAACAGTTATTCCCCATTACAACCTTGTCCAGGCTGCCTAAAATTTCATTTAGCTTCAGAAGTTTTATCCTAAGTAAAAAAAACAATGAGTACAATAAAAATAAAATGATTTGAATATTGTTGGATCCAAAAAACAATAGAGACATATTGGGGTTTCCTGCATAATGTTTGTTATGCTTAACATAAGAAGAAATAAATGCAACTTGCATACAAAATATTGTATCTAGCATAACAAGTTTCAAAACCAGAATATCTTTTGAAGTACAATATATAATTATTATGCAGAAAGAAAAATCAACATTATAGTTTGACTAGAAAATTGTGATCACTAGTCTAGTATGAACAAATCAAATGTTTCTTAATCTTTAAAAGGCAGTGAAGCAGATTATGATATGTTGTACAGATGGCTGAAGAATATAAGCCTTTTCTGAATGTGACATTAAATATTCACCTATGCTATTGATTGCAGAATATAATTATTTTGTAATTTTTATCAGTCTTATGAAATGCTTTTTATCTGATGTTATAGGTTAGTTAATTAAGCTTTGAGCTATCTTTATTATACTTCAAGCAGAAGGAAAATTAGACCCTTGCCCCTCCTGGTTAGTGTTGGCTACCCGGGAGGTGACGCGAGGTTGGTTCCAGGGGATTATCAACGCTTCTTTGAGAGAGGGGTTCTTGCCTGCCGCCTTGAAAGAGGTGATGGTGAGACCTCTCCTCAAGAAGCTGTCCCTGGACCCAGCCTTGTTGTCTAGCTATCGACCTGTCTCCAACCTTCCCTTTTTAGCAAAGGTTGTTGAGACCGTGGTGGCACGACAGCTTCCTCAGCATCTGGATGAAGCATTGTATCTGGATCTTCTCCAATTGGGCTTCAGGCCCGGTTTCAGCACGGAGATGGCTTTGGTCGCGTTGGCTGATGATCTCTGGAGGGCTTGGGACAGGGGTTATTCCTCTGTCCTGGTCCTATTGGATCTCTCAGCGGCTTTCGATACTGTCGACCACAGTATCTTATTGCAGCAGTTGGAGGGGTTGGCAGTGGGTGGCACCGTTCTGCAGTGGTTTTCCTTCCTCTCCGGCCGCTCGCAATTCGTGCTGGCGGGGACGCAGAGATCGACCTCGAGGCCCCTAATTTGTGGGGTGCCTCAGGGGTCGGTGCTCTCCCCCCTGCTGTTTAACATCT
>JAEANM010030307.1:0-10031 GCA_017656035.1 Myanophis thanlyinensis | reverse complement strand
TGCATAAGCATTTCACTGCATATTGTACCATGTATGACTGTGCATGTGACCAATAAAATTTGAATTTGAATTTGAATATTATGGTTATCATCATCATTACTATTTTTTTTAATTAACTTTATCCAGACAATTACCTGTTTACGTAAACAATAAAATTTGCAGGACTAACAAAAAATAATATAAAACATAATAAATAAACTTAATCATCACGGGGAAAATTCAAAAGAAATGATCAAGCACGGTGGCTGTATCTACATACACCTTACCCAGGTTGGGTAAAGATTTCGCAGCTGCATTTCTACAACATGCTAAAGCTAGCTTTTGTGTTAATTTCCATGTGTCGGCTTTTCCTCTTTGCTGCTTTGTTTTGTTTTGCAAAGAGTGTTGTGCAAAGCCGGGCCATTTTCTTAGCTCTGGATTCAATTTACTGTTTGAACCCAGACAAAAAGGGGTTCAAAAGAATCACGTTAAAAGATGTTCTATTAATGCTAGCCTGAAAAAAAGTGTTAGAAAAACCGAAACCCTTTTAATTAAGGAGATGTAGTTAGTTCTTGGCTTACAACATTTGTTCAGCAACTGTTCAAAGTTACAAACAGCACTGAAAAAATTGACACGATCGTTTGTTTGTTTTTTACCGAGCCGTTGCATCCCCATGGTTATGTGATCAAAAGTCAGATACTTGGCAACTTTTCATATTTATGATGGTTGCAATGTCCCAGGGTCACAAGATCCCCTTTTGTGATCATCTGGCAAGGAAAGTCAATGGGGAAGCCCAGAGATGAAATTCAGCAGGTTCTGGCAGGTTCATTAGAACTGGTAGTAAATTTTTGAAGCAGTTCGGAGAACCGGTTGTTAGAAAAAATCTCCTTTTGTTTTTTCTCACTTTACAGGGTTAATCCTGTAAGGAAGGCAGGAAAGAAACATCCTGGTCTTGTTTCTAGCCTAATCTTTATTGCCCTGCTTACAGAAACTGCCCACCCAGTCACATGACCCACCAAACCACGCCCATTAAGCCACGCCCACAGAACCGGTAGTAAAAAACATTGAATTCCACCACTGGGGAAGCCAGATTCTCTTCACAACCATGTGACTAATTTAACAGTGGTCATCCACTTAACAACTGTGTCAAGAAAGGTCATAAAATGAGGCAAAACTCCCTTAACAATTATCTTGCTTAGCAACAGAAATTTTGGGCTCATTTGTCAAGGATTACCTGCAAATGGCAAATAGGTTTCAGCACAATATTTGGGATTTAGTATTCTGTGCAAAATCAGGAACTATGACTGGGACTTCTGTGCAAATCAGGTCAGTTCTCTGTCACTACATGTGCACAATGCACATAGCCAAGTTTTCTGAACCAGATTTTATTCACTTAACCCAGTCCTCTGGGTTCATTGGGTACCATGAGGTATAAACTAATTGCATGCGGTGAAGTTTCACTTTACATATAGATTAAGATTTATTCTTCCTGAAGCTCCTTAGCCTGCCCTTTCTTCTGTCATAATTAGGCAGAATGTGTTGTGGCCCACCAGCAGCCAGTGGAGCTGGGGGCAGACTCAGACAGTGAGGAAGTTGGGGAGGACCTTGGGCCAGTCCTGGAGTCTGGGGAACGCTCTGATGGGTGCTCTGTGTTGGAGGCAGAGATGGGGCCAGGGCTGTCTGACAATTATCAACTGCCTTCGGAGTCAGGTATCAGTGGGGCAGAAGAACAGCTGGAGCCTGTTCCTGATATGCTCATGCACAGAGCTGCCAGGAGAAAGGAACAGCTAAGGAACAAGGGCTGACTCGGGCTGACTGGTGGATGGTGAATGGCCCCTCCCATAGGAAATAAACAGGAGTGAAGGGGGGGAGTTTTCAGGAGACAATTAGTTCAATTCATTAGGGTGAAAATCTGTTCCTGACTTCTTGCCTGGTAATTGCTACTACAGCGTGGTAGTTTTCAGCCTGGCAACTCTCCAAGCCTGATAAAGATCTGTATTTGTTACATTCCTGAAAGACTATATGCCGAGACTTTGCTGGAGAGGAATTCCCTCTAACCTAAATAAAAGAGGTTTATCAGGATGCAGAGTCTGCTTCATGATCTTCGGAGACCTAGGTCAGAACAGAACCAGGAGCAGTGGTTAAGATTAAGACGCTGGGCTTGTCAACTAGAAGATTGACTGTTCGAGACCCTAGCACCGTGCGATGGAGTGAGCTCCCTTTCCTCGCTCCAGCTTCTCCCAGCCTAGCAGTTCAAAAGCATGCAAATGCAAGGAGATAAATAGGTACCACTTGAGTGGGTAGGTCATAGCATTCCCTGTGCCTCGGTGTATAGTCATGTTGTCTAAGTGTCTTCGGACAATGCTGGTTCCCTCAGCTAGGAAACAGTGATGCGCACCACTCTCTAGTGCTGTGATGGCAAGCCTATGGCATGGGTGCCACAAGTGGCACGCAGAGCCATCTTGCTGGGCACACAAGCTGTTGGCCAACTTGCCTCCAGCTGAGCATGCACATGCGATTGCGCATGCGTGCATGTGCAATTGCAGAGACCCAGCTAGTCTTTGGGCCTCTGCTGTGCATGCGCGTAATTGCAGCAGGAAATCCAGCTGGTTTTTGGAACTCTCTTGCGCATGCACATGCGATTGCTCATGTGTGCGTGAGTGCCCGCACACGTGCATTGCACATGCAAAAGCTGCATGCATGCACAGATGGTGCGGTTGCACATGCAGCACACATGGAGGAGCTGCACGCAAGTGTGGATGGCATACGCAAAGCACATACTTTTTGGCACTCGGTAAATAAAAGGTTCGCCACCACTGCTCTAGTGGGACACTCCTAGACAGGAGAAACCTTTATGTTGTGTTATTTTTTTTAAGAGTAGACTGCTGTGGAGGTAGACATCTACCTGCCTCAGGTAAACTGCCCTTTAAACTGCACTAAGCAAAGATTCTGTGGCTGTAATGCCCCCTTTATGTTTGAAGGTTTGGAAGCTGCTAACAAGGAAGTGAGCTTCTCCAATCCTTTCTCTTTAGGTTGCTTCCAGCTTGCTAACTGGATTAGAAAACCCATAATCCTTGTCACTCTCCAGATCCTTTCCGCACCCCCTACTTCTCCAAAACTAGCACACCAACAACCAAAGAGCATCACGACATACCACAAACAGCTGTTTTAATGCAGGGCTTTTACAACTGCTCTTTGCTAAACAGCTGGGCAGAGGTCTTAAAAGGACAGGACACCATCAAACCAGGTGCTAGCTAGCCTCAGTCCGCCTGCCTGCTCACATAAACCTCCATTCTGAGAGGGAGATCATTCCCGCCCCCCCCCCGCCCCCACTTCCTTAACACTGCAGAGAAATATGCTACAGCTTTGTATCCTGCGATGTTTCAAACCAGCAAGCACACCAGATGATACAGCAGAACTAGGACAAGGAGAGGCATTGCTGGGCTTACACACTTCTCCATTCTCAGTATGTAGTAGGGCTGTATTACTATTATTCTTCTCATCTCTCCTATTGGTATTTATGATTATAACTGTTGTTTGTATGTACATTGAGAGCTTCTGCATTGGTAACAAATTCCTTGTGTGTCCAATCACACTTGGCCAATAAAGAATTCTGTTCTGTTCTGTTCTGTTCTGTTCTGCTCTGGTCCGGTCCGGTCCGGTCCGGTCCGGTCCAGTCCAGTCCAGTCCAGTCCATTCCACTCCATTCCACTCCACACCATATTTTCTATTCTGTTCCAGTCCAGTCCATATTTTCTAGTTAGTCTAGTCTAGTCCAGTCCAGATTTTCTTTTTTTGTCTAGTCTAGTCTAGTCTAGTACAATCCATATTTTCTGTTTTGTTCTGTTGTACTCTATACTCTACTCTACTCTACTCTAATCTACTCTACTCTACTCTACTCTACTCTACTCTACTCTACTCTACTCTACTCTACTCTCTTCTCCCTCTATGCCCTGAGCATTTTAACCCCAGTTCGTCCTCAGCTGTTTCATCTTCATCACTTTCAGCTCAAAAACACATTTACCAGTTGCTTCTGTTCCTCCCACAAGAATATCACGCTGGATTTTGCCATCATCTTCATCCAATGCAAACCAACGGTAGCATGGGAATTCATACACCGACTTGTTGCCAATGTCTTCAATGATAACCTACAATCAGAGCAGAACGTCTCATCAGTGAAGTGAGAAAACCGTAGAACTATCTGCCTTTGGACCAATTTTGCCACCCAATCGGCAGATTTTTACCCACAGATATTCATTGGGAACGTTGTCTTTCTTAACAGACCAACAGAGCAGTGGTGAAATTCAATTTTTTTTACTACCTGTTCTGTGGGCGTGGCCATCCCCAAGCACAGAATTAAACTTCACCAAAAGTTACAATGTAATAAGGGGAGAGGCAGTTTCTGTGAGCAGGGCAATAAAGATGAGGCTAGAAACAACTGCCTTATTTACAGGATTAACCCTGTAAAGTTAATCTTTATCGGATTAACCCTGCAAAGTGGGAAATAAACAAAAACAAAAGGAGATTTCTGTTCATTTTTTCATTTTCTTTTCAATTCAGCGAACCGGCTGAATTTCACCTCTGCAACAGAGTTGGAAGGACCTTGAAAGTCTTCTAGGCCAGAGGTCCCCAAACGTGGCAACTTTAAGACTTGTGGACTTCAACTCCCAGAATTCCCCTGCTAGTATGCTCCACAAGTCTTAAAGTTGCCATATTTGGAGTCTCCTGTTCTACTGTTTCAGACAAACGGCTGCCTAATCTCTGCTCAAAAACCTCCAGTAT
The DNA here is from genome assembly GCA_017656035.1 of Myanophis thanlyinensis. NCBI lineage: Eukaryota > Metazoa > Chordata > Lepidosauria > Squamata > Homalopsidae > Myanophis > Myanophis thanlyinensis. Next base: position 5,270 of record JAEANM010030307.1, on the reverse strand, counting down.
TGGAGCATCCACACCTTCTGAAGGCAAGTTCTTCCACTGATTAATTGTTCTAACTGTCAGGGAATTTTTCCTTAGTTCTAGGTTGATTATCTCCTTGGTTGGTTTCCATCCATTGCTTCCTGTCCTGCTTTCAGGTGGTTTGGAGAATAGGCTGACCCCCTCCCTTCTTTGTGGCAGCCCCTCAAATATTGGGACACTGCAATTATATCATCCCTAGTCCTTCTTTTCATTAAATGAGGCACACCAACCATTCTTACCAACAGAAATTCAACATGGTCTCACGTATCATTGGATTTGGTGGTTCAAATCCAACGACACCAACTGGGTGTAGGGTATATAAGGTATAAGTGCTAAGCTTTGCCATCAGCACAATGCATTCAAGATGTCTCATTTATTCTATCTTCTTATCTCTTATCTTTTCCTGTCTGTCTATTGTCTTCTAGCTACTAGTATAATATGTAACTAGGGGTTGCTTGATTGGATTATATAATGAGTAAACTGTGTTTAAACATTGAATGGTGAAGACTAACTTATGACTGTAAAAAGAATATATAAAAAGCAATAAAGATGATGGCATTTGTTCAGGGCAGCATTTGCTCAAGCTAGCCTTTGCTCAGAGACATGCCAGTGACTGGTTCTTAGCATCCCAACATATGACTTTTGCAGAACTATTTTCAGAAATTCCTGTTATGTCTGCATGCTGAATCTGAACCAAATTATCCGATAACTTTTTCATTGTGTCATTGATGTGCAACGTAGTGCATCTGTGCTGGTCCTAGGATTAATAAAAATCCCCTTCCTAGCCCCTCATACAAAATAATTTTGTAGCATTTTGCGCCCATACAAGCCTACTCTACCGACACACTCCATCCTATAGTCTAACTATAAACAGAAATACAGGCCCTGGATAATCAAAGGGATATATAAGTGCAAGGATTGCAAATAGGCTAGAAGGAACAGGAGAAGCAAAAGAAGAGAGGGGTACCAAGGTGAATGGAGTCTCTGGTAGTGGAAATTGTATGGGAAAATCCTATATAAGTCTGCTTTGAAGGTTGTGGAAAACTTCCTTAAAAGAATGCCCCAAATATTAATGTTACAACTGAAGAAGTATTATGGGATATATGAAAATGGGGCAGGTTTCTAAAGAAAACTTGGATATTCATGACACACAAGACAAAGGGGAATTGTTAAAGGATATTAGATAATAATAGCATCAACAGCAAGATAGTCACTTTTATATAAAACCGAATGCTCATCAGGAAGTTAATAGTTAATAGTTAATACTTTCCATGTTACTTCCAGAACTGCTTGCTGGATCAGTCTAATGTTTATCTGATTAGATGCTTATACAAAGCCTATCAGAAGTCATTCCTAGAATTAGTTCTCAATAGCTGATACTCAGGAACAGACTATATCTAAATCTAATCAACTGCCTTTTAAAGCCATTTAAACTACTGAATTACCCTATATTTTCCATGAAGTCCATTATTGTTTTGGATTCAGAATAACAGTTGCTCAATTTTTAATTTTGAAAAATGGTGAGAAGATGGACTGATAGTCCAAGAAGATCACAAACTGGAGATTATATGTTTATAGTCTTTCGGTTGTGCCCTCACAAAAAGACATTTTGTGTTCTACAAGTCTTAGAGTATCCCTGAGCTTGCTGATGTCTTCTGATAATAAATAAAGAAGAATAAATGACCAAGACTGTGATTTTTATTCCAAGTTAAATAGATATTGTAGGATCAGGGAACATATGACTCTCAAAACACCATTGAATTCTTAGCAACATTCATAAGGAGAAATCCAAATGAAATGCTGGAAATTATAATTCAGTAATATTCTAGAGAAACCACAAATGTCCCATCTTTATGGTTCAAAGCTCATATTAGATTCATCATATGAACTGATTCATCATATTTGAACTGATTTGATATGCAATTTGAATATAAATCAAATATAGATAATGACCAAAAGTTTCAAGTATTTAGTTTAGCACTCAAATGATAAAAAACTAAGTGACAGATATCTATGTGCAAATCAGCTTTTCTCAAGAGCCTTGAAAAACTTGAACAGTTCTTGGCTGAGAATAGTATTGCCTCTTGAAAAAGAAAGAAGGAAAGGAAAGAGGAAAGGGTGTAAAGTTATGTTATACTCAGAATCTAATTCAGAAAACTGGAATATAATTCAGAAAACTGATGCTTCTCTTTAGAGCTCAGCCTGCCATTTAAACTGCTTCAATCCAGGCTTCAGTCCACAAACCCAATTATCTCCTTGATATATAAAATATAGTAGACCATAGCTATATCAGCAGGAGGTATCTCCAGTGATAGAAAATAGAAAAAAAAACTTGCATACTAATTTGTAAAAAGGAAGCCTCCTCCTTCCTAATGTGAGTAAATGATTATGTTGTGCCACCTAGTGATCAAGTCAATGTATGCCATTCCACGGTTCATTACAATTTAGAGAATTGAGATGTGTTACTGAGCTTAATGAGTGAACTTCAAAGAAATCCAGTCCTTACTAATGTTATAAAAAGAAGCTGTGGCACCATGACACGTTGTCCAAATTACTTACATAATTTGTAGCTACTGGGTATCTTGCAGTATCAAAACAGCTGGCCCAAGGTTGCCTAAATCCACAGTCAGGGTATGAAGCATGAGGCTCTGAGATAAACTTGAGATTAGCAGGCTGGTCCCATGACATGACTAAATTCCCAGGATTAAGCAGTGTTCAAATTGTCTGAAGTGCAAACTTAGTACTAGATGCTTCTCATTGATCGAGATGATCCAAATGCACACACAAATAGAAACAGGCACAAAGTCTCCTTAAAGAATTTACTATGCTAAGAGAGGAGACTACATTGCCAAATTAGCATTAGACTGGAGAAAGAAATAAAGGACATCCTATCATTTATTAGTTCATTCTAGTAGCTCCTAGTTGGCTCAGGAATGGTTATATATTTCCTATAAAATGGATTTGTTAGCTCAAAAATTGCTGAATCCCATTCCCCAGTATTTTCTGGAAAACTGTAAAATACTCTTATTTCATTTAATAAAGTCCAACTTGCACCGTCATGGTGGCGTCACATGAAATTTTCCCAATAGCCAGTCAAACCCTGCTTCCTTATAATTTGAAAACATTGTTTTTTGTAACCTGTAATAAAACTAAAATCAATTTAGTACCATGTACGACAGCCCTTTAGATACTTGAACACATCAATTGTTCTCTCTACAATTTTATATTTTCCATGATAAACCTATCCAATGCATCCAACAGGTTTTTTTTACAATTTTTCCTTCCAGTCTTATCATCTTAGTTGTGGTCCATTGGAAATGCAAAGTTCTTCCTAAAATTCAATGCCTAGAACTGGACATTATATTATAGATGTGGCTTAATCAATGCAGAATAGAGAATCACATTGACCTGTCTTGATCTGGACAACATTCTTCTATTGATGCATCTTGCAATCTTAAATTGCATTTGCTTTTGTTGGCTCATGTTGTGGGACCATTTTGCATGAATGTTTCTTTCCTACCTATATTCAGGCCTTTGTTTTTCTTTCTGTCCAAATGGAATATTTTGTCTCCCTGATGAAATTCATCTTACTTCTGTTAGGACTTGTATATGTATTTCAGCGGTTACTGAAATATGATTCAGAAACTGAACAAGACACAGAATAATTAATAATTTAAATGGAACAATCAATATGCAACAATGGGAATATCAATTGAAAGTAAATATTATTGTAAAATATTATACTCAGAGAAAACTGATATGTTTTTCATTGACATGTTACTCTACCATTGATTGTCAAAATTAATAATACATATTCAAAAAATTGTTTGAAATGTAACATCAAGTTGGATTGTTTTTCCATTTCTTGCAGCAATGTCTCAAACCTCACAATTTTGGAAAATGATTCACTTAGTGCCCAAATTCTGATCATGTAAACATGGGGATGCTACCAAATTCTGATCATTAAGTGTGAAAACTGGTTATAAGTCTCTTTTTTCTGTTGTAACTTTGGTCATAGAACGAATGACTGTAAGTCAAGGATACCTGCATCATTAAGAATGGGAATTAAGTTCTTTCTAATAAATTGAAAATATGGAATCTGAAAGTAGGGAAAGCAGTGTTGGGAAGACACTGGAAAGTGATGGGTTGAGCTAGATGGAAGATTAACAGTGCCAGTAACAAAAGGCAGGGGATTATGTCTGAATCATTTGTTGCCCAATTTAGACAATATCTCAATTCTCTTCTCCTAAATATGGATTCTATGAATTGACTGGTAGATTTCAGTCACTTTCACTCAAACTCTCCCCTATACACTAGCGAATAGATCAGTGTTGGTGAACCTATGGCACACATGCGAGAGGTGGCATTCAGAGCCCTCTCTGTGGGCACATGCACCATCATCCCAGCTCAGCTCCACTGTTCTTCTCCGTGGCCATCATTTCTGTTTCCCTGCAAATGACAAAATAGAAGCTCACAAAAGAAAAAAATCTCGCCCCTTGCAGAGCTGCTGGTGTTATGATGCCCTGGCTCCTGCCAGCAGCTGGTCATTGGGTCTTTGCTGCACAGATGTGCATGCACGAGGCTTGCAGTTTGGGCACTTGGCCTCTAAAAGGTTCACCATCACTGGAATAGATGGAGGATACAAAGAGATCAAGTGGAGTATTTTTTAATAATGGCCATATGCAAATATGCTTGAGGAAAAATGGGAATTGTCCATCAACAACCCAGCAGCTTATGACAAAAACTGACACGCAAATGAAAGAAGGAAAAGAATCAAGGGGGCAGAAAATATATGGGGCTGATAATATTGTCTTAGGGGTGATTTTCTTAAGAGCCATATGAAATTTAAAAAGTAAGGGAACGTGACAATGGAATTACAGAAGAACCATGACCATATAATTCCACCACCTCTTGAATCTTCTCAAACCTAGAAATAAAATAATATTCAAAATATCTGCAGCAAGGGAAGAAGAAAGCTATTATTTTACTGTGAATGAAAAAAAAATGACATTCGGATAGAGCTAACATTTATTGTCGTGCTTTCTGTCAGGACCACTTCAAAGATTTAACAGTCAAAGATCTTGATGTGCATATTATGGCAAATAAATTATTGAGAACCTTCTGTGATATGTATCAGGAAGAACTGCATCATCATTAAATACAGTAGGCAAACAGACAGTGGCAGAGCTAGATTTTTAAACTGGGGGTGGCCAGAGGGTGGCAAGGATTTATTGAGGGGGTCCACAGTTATG